>MU106452.1:0-120504 GCA_012274485.2 Sinapis alba
ATGACGCGTTCCCCGCGGTTCTCGACTCAGTTTAATGTTTCTGTCTCTCTTTTGTATATGGAAAGATAGAACGACACTTTTCGATAAAACCTTAATCTCTCTTCTCCCCCTCGATTTTGGTGGGTGCGATGGAGCTTCGACCTCGCAACAAGGCGATTGTTACATCCGACCAAGGTTTATCACTCTTCTCATTACTTCTGTCTATTGATCCTTCACCTTCTCTGCTTTTTTTTTTTTTTCTGAGAATTTGCGCGATGTCAGTGGAGTAGTGCTGTGCGATTTTGGACTCAGAGTTTACAGTTGTTTGAGAAAAACTATAACTTTAAGCATTTTTGACATGCTTTCTTAGGTCTGGAGGAAGAACCTTATGATATGTCTTCTTCAGATAATGATTCTACCGACTCTGAGTTTCAAGGTAATGCTGTCTCGTTGCTGAAGATGTTACGTTTTAATGTCTTTTTGACTTCTTTTCTGTGATGATGAGTTTTTTTTGCATGGTATTTACATTACACAATCTCTGTTTTGTAGTATATAGCATACGTTTGCTTGTTGTTATCATGTTAAACTAATTCTTGATAACAGTTTCTGAGGAGGAGGGGGATGATGATGTTGATGGTAATGATGATTTACCAAATCCTGTTCCTGTTCCTGTTCCTGTCCTTGTGCCTTTGCCAAATGTAAATCAACCAAGAGGTACTAAAAGGAAAAGCTCCCCAGTAATCAGAGAGAAAGGTAATCTCTTGTGGGAGAATTGGGAAAAAGAAGACGAGAGGTGGATTGATGAACACATGACTGAGGATATTGACTTGGATCAGCATAACGCTGTCATTGCTGAAACTGCCGAGCCGCCTCCTGATTTGATCATGCCACTGCTAAGGTACCAAAAAGAGTTTTTAGCATGGGCATCGAAACAAGAACAATCAGTTTCAGGAGGCATTCTAGCAGACGAGATGGGGATGGGGAAAACCGTACAAGCCATATCTCTTGTTCTTGCTAGACGTGAAGTCGACAGGGGTCGTTCTAAAAAAGCAGTTGGTTGCACGCTTGTGCTTTGTCCTCTCGTTGCTGTTTCTCAGTGGTTAAGTGAGATTGATCGGTTTACATCCCCGGGGAGCACCAGGGTCCTTGTGTACCATGGGGCCAAGAGAGAGAAGAACGGTAACGAGTTCAAGAAGTACGACTTTGTGTTGACGACATACTCTACGGTTGAGAATGAGTACAGGAAGTGTATTATTGCGCCCAAGAAGCAATGTGAATACTGCAGCAAATGGTTTACTCCAAACAGGCTTATGACCCATCTTGAACGCATTTGTGGGCCATCATCTCTGAAGGCGAATAAACAGTGTAAGCATAATACGAATCCTTTTTCTGAATGGTCCAAGCTGCAAAGAGAGAAAGCCGAAGCAGAAGAGGCTAGCAAGAAGAAGCGATCTAGGAAGGAAGAAGATCAGCTTGGTTCAGTGGATAGAAAGAGATCTGTTGTGCACTCTATTAAATGGAATCGGGTCATTTTGGATGAGGTCAGTACCAAGACATGTCTCTTTTGTTTTGTCAAGTTTTTTTTAATTTACATTTCTTACATAACAGGCTCATTACATCAAAGAAAGACGTAGCAACACTGCGAGAGCTGTTTTTGCTTTGGAGGCTAATTACAGATGGGCTTTGAGTGGTACCCCTCTCCAGAATCGTGTTGGAGAGCTTTACTCTCTGGTTAGTTAATCTAATAGCACTTGCACATTATCTTTAACGTTGCTGATCTGACTTTTTTTTTCTTTCTCAGATTCGCTTCTTGCAAATTAGTCCATACTCTTATTACTTTTGCAAGGACTGTGACTGTAGAATTCTTGACTACACGTAAAACTTTTAACACACTTCATTCCTGTGTTACTTTCTCCTTTCTCTTCTGTTTCATAGCTCTATAATGCTGTTTTGTTTGCAGTACGCATGCAGACTGTCACAGCTGCCCTCATAATGCAGTGCGGCATTTCTGTTGGTGGAACAAGGTTTTATATCGCTAAACTTTTGAAAGCAGGATCACCATTTTATACTGGTCTTAAGTCTTGTTCTTCTGATTGTTTTTTGTTATTTCCAATCTTTTGCTAGAATGTGACCAACCCAATAACAGAGCCTTCTTATGGAAACGACGATCGGAGTAAGAGAGCGATGATATTGCTCAAACACAAAGTTTTGAAAGACATCCTCCTAAGACGTACTAAACTGGGCCGGGCAGCTGATCTTGCACTTCCTCCTAGAATCGTATGTTGCTTTCTCTCCCTTGTCTTGATGTAAATGAAGCTCGGTGAGTTGCTTATAAGTCATACTTTTAGGTCACTCTGAGGAGGGATGCACTAGATTTAAAAGAGTCTGATTACTATGAATCACTATACCAAAACAGTCAAGCCCAGTTTAATACGTTAAGTACCTTCTGTTCTCTGGTTTTCTAATGTCTTTTGCTCCTTGGTCCATGTAACATGACTCTGCCATGTGCATTTCTGTTTGCAGGTATATTGAGGCTGGGACATTGATGAATAACTTTGCTCATATATTTGATCTTCTAACCCGTCTGAGACAGGTGTGTGGCATCTACAGCCAATGCACTTTCTGGTTGATAAAGATTGTAGGTTTGTGATGCATTTTCTCTGCAATTTCTGCAGGCTGTTGATCATCCATACCTCGTGGTGTATTCCAGTTCTAGAGGTGCTAATGCTAACTTGAATGATGAGAACAAAAAGGAGCATGAATGTGGTCTCTGCCACGAACCGGCTGAGGACAATGTTGTAAGTGTATCAATATTTTTTTGCACTGTGTTCAGATTTATATTTGCTGGACTAACTTGTTCGATTAATATTTTTCTTTGTTATTTAATTTTTGAAGGTGACTTCTTGTGAACATGTGTTCTGTAAAGCTTGTTTGATTGATTACGCTGCATCCCTGGGGAAAGTCTCCTGTCCAACATGCTCAACACTACTGACTATGGATTGGACTGCTAAAGCTGGCATTGAGCAGCAGGCTAACAAGACAACAATTAAAGGATTTAGAGCCTCAAGCATTTTAAATCGGATCAAGCTCGATGATTTTCAGACAAGTACAAAGATAGAGGCTTTGGTATGTGTGCTCTTTGAATCTATTTATTTACAGCTTATCTCTCCACCCTCTGAAGCTTCTTTTTGCATTTTGGGCGTGATCATGTCTGTCTGCAGAGGGAAGAAATAAGGCTTATGGTCGAAAGAGATGGGTCTGCGAAAGCAATAGTTTTCAGCCAGTTCACATCATTCTTGGATCTGATAAACTACACCCTCGGGAAGGTAAATATATAGAGCAACACTCTGTGCTACGAATATGTTTATTCTTTAAACATTAGTTTTAATCAGAATGAAACACTCTTTTCAGTGTGGGGTTGGTTGCACACAACTGGTGGGAAGCATGTCAATGGCAGCTAGAGATGTTGCTATCAGTAAATTCAGAGAAGATCCGAATTGCAAAGTTTTCTTAATGAGTTTGAAAGCTGGAGGGGTTGCTCTCAACTTAACAGTCGCTTCACATGCAAGTGTCTAGTTAACTACTATGGAGATGGACACATATTGAAAACATGTTCTAACATTGGTGGTTTGTCGGAAAAACTGTGTAGGTGTTTATGATGGACCCGTGGTGGAATCCAGCGGTTGAGAGGCAAGCACAAGACAGAATACATAGAATCGGACAGTACAAGCCAATCAGGTAACCTTTAGTTCTCCTTCAATCCTCTATATCGTTGGTCGGTGAGAACAAATGTTTGATACGTTTATGATTTATGTGAAATTTCAGGGTTGTGAGATTCATAATAGAGAACACAGTGGAGGAAAAGATTCTGAAGCTTCAAAAGAAGAAGGAACTTGTGTTTGAAGGGTTAGTAAAAAGATTCCCTCCTTCTGTTGGTTTTTATTTTCGAACATTAGTTATCATGAACACACTTTTTGTGCACTTACAGGACCGTTGGTGGTTCTCAGGAGGCCATAGGAAAGTTGACAGCGGAAGATATGAGGTTTCTGTTTACCACCTAAATTATTCTATTAGAATAAAAACCTTTTTTTTTTGTATGTATGATCATAAGACGGAAGCAAAATGGTGCTTTGTTTTTTGTTTTACCTTATATCAAGAACAAACAAGTTAAAACTTTTTTTGTTCCTAATATCTAGACTTGTCTTTGACTAGAAATCTAGAACTCACAAGTGCTATGTAACTACCTAAGAGGCTCAGTAGGTGCATTGGTTCAATCAATGGACGATACCACTAGATTAGAGGAACACTATTTGTTCGCTACAAATGCAAGCAAGTTGGATCTTTTGAGTTATTGAAAATAAAATATTGTTGATTACAAACAATCTTCGAGCCCCAATAAAAACAGGAGAGGCGGAAGAGAGAGATATAGATAGTACATATGTCATAATATTATTCTGCCTTGGAGATTGGAGGAACAGAGAGTTTTGTCTCGAGCATAAACGAGAGATCGTGCATCTGTGACATCAGCTCCTCCGCAACATCACTCTTTGACTTGCGGGATACTGTTGTTGTTACTTGATCTTGTTGACCATCAGGATCACCCCTTCTGAAAACAAGTCAAAAGTTACACACAAGGGCGAAAAAATGTTCTTACATCTGAAGCTTTTTGTTAATACGAAATCAATATTGCGTATAGAGATTGGAGAACAACAAGTTTAGGAGAGTATAAGAAACCTCTCTGAGGTTGAGGTTCCGGAAGGCATGGCTTTGACTTCCTCTGAGTTGGTTTGGCATCTAATACTTTCCGAAAAGAAATCAGAATCAAGGTCTCTCTGCTGGTTACTTTCCCCGAACAAGTTCATTTCCGGATTTTGCTCAGCAGATTGATTCACATGGATTGTGGGAGGCTGCACAGGTGTTTGCAAAACGGTTGAGGATGTGAAACTATCCCAAGCTCCAAAGAGATCATCTTCTTGACCTTTGGCTACGTCAGATATCCTGCTTGTACCAGTATTCTGCTTCTCATATTCGCTCTGTTCTTTAACATCGTTCTTAACATGTGACAGCCCATCAAATATCTCTTCCTGGGATCTTTCCATGGTTCTCGAAAGAAGATTAGTAGGAGTCTTGGAGTTAGCTGAGCTTGCAAAATCATTCCAGTCATCGTCATCATCATTGTCATCCGTAGGTGTCTTCTCAATGGCTTTCTTTTCATTGGTTTGCCATAGATCATCTCCAATCCAATCAATATCCATGGATGAACTTCCATTGCCTCCCACAACTTGTCCCTCATTTTTATCATTGCCAGCCGGGTCACTGTTTTGAGACTTGCCAGTAGCATTACCAAACAAATCATCTTGCAGCCAATCACCAGCATTGGAAACATAAGCAGCTGAAGAATTTGCTGGTTTTTCATAGAATAAATCTTTTCCGGAACCAAAGACAGAATCCATATGAGCAGATAAATCAACCGGAGAACTTACAAAAGGATCGCCAGTACTCTTTTTCTGGGAGACAAATTGAAAGCCAGAATCCCAATCAGAAGAAGAGGCAACAACCTTGTCATCAAAAGACTTGAGGCCATCATTTGATGATGGTGCTACGTCAAACAAACCGAAGCTTACATCCTCTTTCGAAGAACTATTTCTCTGAGCATCTTTACCCTCGAACAAACCAAGATTACCGTCCTCTTTCGAAGCATTATTTCGCTGAGCATCTTTGCCCTCTAAGAAACCAAAACTCTCATTGTCTTTAGAAGAACTAGTTCTCTGATCATCTGTACCCTCAAAGAATCCAAAACTATCATCTAATCTAGACGAACTAGTTTTCGGAGCATCTTTCCCATCAAACAGACTAAGGTTTTCATCCTCTTTAAAAGAGTGCTCTGAATCTTTTCCCTCAAAGAACCCAAAGCTTCCCTGCTCTGCTAAAGAAACACTATCCTGTCCATCTCGTCCTGCAAACAAACTAAGACTCTCATGTCCTCCAGATGAAACAATTTTCTTCGCATCATTTCCCTTAACCAAACCAACATTCTCATTCTGCTGTGATTCAACAACCTCTTGGTTCTTAACACTATTATCAAACAAGCTAAGACTACGTGGATCCTTAAAATCATCGTCCTCCGGTTTACTCTCAACTCTGGAAAGATCTTCTCTTCCTTCAACAGAATAATCATCAAGACTGATTCCTCCAAGATTCAGAGGGCTTTTCTTCTCTACTGATAGTCCATCACTCGTTTCATCTCTTGCAGACCATTGTACTTCCAAATCAAGAAACTCAGACAAAGCAACTCCTTTTACTACATGTACCTTAGCTCCTCTGCTTGATCCATTCGTTTCCTTTAGTGGCTCCACCATCTCCTGCAGATGCAAAATCGTTTCATAAAGTCTCCATCTTTACAATAGCACCCAACACAATCAACATAATTTGATGTTTTACCGATCCATCCAAATGAAGAGAGCTGAGAAACCATTTGTAAGCGGAAGTGGAGGTAAGCTTGATTGGATCAGGAGCATCATCGCTCGTCCGTTGCTGCTTGCCGCAGAAAACGCAGATAAGAGACTCGATCCCTCGCAGAAGCTTTCCGTTACAGTTCTGGCAACGGAGGTAAGGAGGCGAGGCATCGAGTTCCGCGATCGCCTCCGGAGCTGTGGGAAGGTTGAGGGAAGAGGAATCGAAAGAGGAAAGATTGGCATTTCGACGAAGGGAGAGCTTAAGTTGGTTGATCAGATCCAAGGAGATCTCCGTCGCCATTTCGTGAGGAATCTAGGGTTTGGAGGAGAATGAAGATTCTGAGAGTCTTCCTCTCTCTGACCGATTGCATTGTAGACGAGGTCTAAAGAGTCACCATTAGAAGTTATAGCTGAAAATTGTGAACATTATAATAAGTACGTTAAGAAGTTATAGCTGACAATTATGAACTTTTTAATAAGTAAGGTCTATCCTGTAAATATTTACTCGGACGATTAAAATTACAATTTCATTGTAGACAGGGACTAATATGCACAATAGTAAGTTATAGCTACCAATTGTATACTTTATACAAAATAAGGGTTGTTATGTAATTATTTGCTCGAACTTTTATAATAAGCTTTAGATCTTTCTGCGGAGAGGTTAAGGATGAGTAATCAGAGAAAGAGACCCAACGGAGAAAGAGAAGAAGACGACGAGGAGGACGATGCGGAAGGTATCGGCCAGTGGGAGAGAGCTTATGTTGACGACAGATCTTGGGAGGCGTTGCAAGAGGATGAGTCTGGGCTTCTTCGGCCAATTGATACCAGTGCCATTTACCATGCTCAGTATCGCCGCCGCCTCCGTATGCTCTCCGCCGCCGCAGCTGGTACTCGTATCCAGAAGGGCCTTATTCGCTATTTATACATCGTCATTGACTTCTCTCGGGTTAAATTCTATTCCTTTTTGGCTATAACTATAAGTCTATGATATTGAGTTGGGGATTATGTGAATGTCAGCTTTAAAGTCGTTTCCTTTTAGTTGATTTGAGTGAAGCTCAGCATATGCTGCTTTCATTGGAGCTTATATAGTTATATAGAATAGAAAGTATGCTCTTTGAGGTTATATGTAGAGAAGTGTACTCATTTTCGTTTTGAGTGCAGGAGATCTCTGCTCTTCTTCTTCTTCTTAAGTGTCTATAGCTGGCTCGGTGTTGTTTTGTAATTGATAATATCACTGTAAGTGTTTTTTTTTTGGCTAGAGCATATGAAGATGATGATAATGATGATACTGTTTCTTGTGATCCTTACTAAGATTCTGCCATTCTGGCAACATTGTGATTTGGATTCATAATCCAGGAAGCTTGTTTTACTCTTGGGTTCAAATATTTCATCAGTTCTGTAATATGCAATGTCTTACACTTGGGTTCGAGTGTAGGAAATTTCTGCTCTTTCGTCTTATTAACAGTGTGTATAGCTGAATGTTTTGTAATTTGATAATCTCACTGTAAGTGGGTTTTGTCCGGTTAGAGCATAAGAAAAATGCTAATACTGTTTCATGTGATCCTTACTGGCAACATTGTGATTGGATTCATATACCAGGAAGCTTGCCTTACTCCATAGGTTCCTTAATATGCAATGTCTTACACTTGATATGTTTTTTTTTCTTCGGGTGTCTAGGCAGCTGCGGAAACAGATTTCAGACCAAGCCGGATGGGCATAATGGCAAAACATGTTGAAGCTTTCATTAGAGAGTTCTTTGACCAGAATCCTCTGAGTCAAATCGGTTTGGTCTCGATAAAAAACGGGATTGCGCATACCCTAACAGATCTTGGTGGTAGTCCCGAGTCACACATACAAGCGTTGATGGGAAAGCTGGAAGCCGCGGGTGACTCCTCTTTGCAGAACGCCCTGGAACTTGTACATGAGCATCTCAACCAGATCCCATCTTATGGTCACCGCGAGGTTCTGATATTGTATTCAGCACTAAGCACCTCTGATCCAGGAGATATCATGGAGACCATTCAGAAATGCAAGAAATCAAGATTAAGATGTTCTGTTATTGGACTTTCTGCAGAAATGTTTATATGCAAACACCTATGCCAAGAAACCGGTGGGTTATACTCCGTTGCAGTAGATGAGGTGAGCTTAGTTACCTTATAACTTCAACTTTGTAACTTTGATATCGAAGGTTCCCGTATGCTTTGTGTCTTATTTTCTTATCACGCAGGTGCATCTAAAAGATCTTCTGCTTGAACATGCGCCTCCACCTCCGGCAATAGCAGAATTTGCAATTTCTAATCTGATCAAGATGGGTTTCCCACAAAGAGCTGCTGAGGGTTCAATGGCAATCTGTTCGTGTCATAAGGAAGTTAAGATCGGAGCTGGTTACACGTGCCCTAGATGCAAAGCTCGTGTATGTGAGCTCCCTACGGAATGCACCATCTGTGGTCTGACGCTTGTCTCATCGCCACATCTTGCAAGATCATACCATCATCTTTTCCCAATTGCTCCGTTTGATGAGGTTCCTTCTCTTTCAAGTTTGAATGATCCTCGGAGAAAATTGGGAAAGAGTTGTTTCGGTTGCCAACAGAGCCTACTTGGTGCAGGTAAACAATAAAACGCATACTGTTTGAGCATCAGCTTATGTAGTAGTCTTCACACATGTTTCTTAGTACAACTAAATGGTAATTTTAAACTTAAGACAGGCCTAGTTAGCCCTTGTTTAAGTATACTGACTCATTGTGACTCACACTTGCCCATGTCCATCTCAGTTTTTTGATTACACATTGTATCAACCGAGAGAGCTATAAGCTTGAATATAAAGGAGGGATCATTGGTGCATTTTGATTTGTGCAGGTAACAAACCTGGACCATGCGTAACATGTCGGAAATGCAAGCACTATTTCTGTCTGGACTGCGACATATACATCCACGAGAGCTTACACAACTGTCCTGGCTGCGAGAGCATTCACCGTCCAAAATCTGTTTCCTTGATGGAAGAATGAGAGAATCTGTTCACACTAGCACAATTTTTCAAACGCTGATTGTCTTTGTGGAATAAATGTTACAGATAATTAGTGGAAGACTCACAATTTTTCAAACCCAAGCTATATACGACTTATCATAGGTTCATCTCACAAGCTCTTGTTAACAAAACAACTCGATGATTGGGTTGCACATCGTTGGATGTAGCCTGAATGATAATACCATCACTCAAATCACTTTATAAAGAAATTGTAACACATGCTTCAAACACATTGTTCGTTAATACCGTTAGAATAAACGCGCGCCAATCGCGCGTGGGTAAATAATAAAAGTCTCTTATGTGTAAGTCAACGTTTATCTTTGTCGTGTCTTTAAAGAGTCCCGAGAGTCTCCCGCCTTTCTATCCTCTCTTCCACTCTTTTTATATTTAGAAGACAGAACAAAAAAAAAATTGAAGCTTTCTCCTTAGAGAGAGAGGAGAAACAGAGGACGACGATCTGGTGAAGATTAAGAACGCGACGACGACGACAACAATGCCGAGCAAGCTGAAAAAGGCGATTGGAGCGGTTAAAGACCAGACGAGCATCAGCCTCGCCAAAGTCACCAACGGAGCCAACAGAGGCGGCGATCTCACCACCCTCGAGGTCGCGATCCTCAAAGCCACTAGCCACGACGAGGACGTCCCTATCGACGACCGTCTCGTATCGGACATCCTCGCGATCATATCCTCCAAGAAATCACACGCCGCAGCTTGCGCCGCCGCGATCGGTCGCCGAATCGGGCGGACACGGAATTGGATCGTCGCGCTCAAATCCCTAGTCCTCGTCCTCAGGATCTTCCAAGACGGAGATCCTTATTTCCCGCGCGAAGTCCTCCACGTCATGAAACACGGCGCGAAAATCCTCAACCTCTCCACCTTCCGCGACGACTCGAACTCGTGCCCTTGGGATTACACCGCTTTCGTCCGTACCTTCGCTCTATACCTCGACGAAAGACTCGACTGCTTCTTAACCGGGAAGTTACAAAGACGTTACACTAACCAGAACCAAACCGGAAGACTCAGCAGCACCAACTCCTCTAAATCCCGGTTTAATCCAAGAATCAGAAACAAAACCGACGAACCGGCGGTTCGTGACATGAAACCGGTGATGCTCCTCGATAAAATCACCTACTGGCAGAGACTACTAGACAGAGCCATCGGGACGCAGCCAACGGGAGACGCGAAAGCCAACAAGCTCGTGAAAACGTCTCTTTACGCCGTCGCGCAAGAGAGTTTCGATCTCTACAGAGACATCTCCGACGGTTTAGCTCTTCTCTTCGACAGCTTCTTCCATCTTCCCTACAAATCTTGCATCCACGCGTTTCAAGCCTCCGTCAGAGCTTCGAAACAGTTCGAAGAGCTTAACGGATTCTACGACCTCTGCAAATCTAACGGCGTGGGGAGAACGTCGGAGTATCCCAGCATTCAGAAGATCTCTTTAGAGCTTCTTGAGACGTTGCAGGAGTTTTTGAAAGATCAGTCGTCGTTTCCGGGGAACAACGCGGGGATGTATCCGTCGCCGAATAGTCTTCTTCTTCCTCCTCCTCCTTCGACGGTTTCGAGCTCCTTGTCGGAGAGGTGTTCGGATTACGGGTCGTTTCGTAGTGCTTCTTTGGAGGATTCGATGTCTTGTCATTCAGAGCCTTACGGAGAAGGAGGAAGAGAGGATACTAATAGGAATAGCTTCGATACGGTTTCGACTAAATCTCTTCCGAATACTCCATCCAGTCTCACGTTGCATGACTCGAAAGTTGTCGAAGAGAAGAATAAGAAGCAAGAAGATCCTTGGGAGGCGTTGATGTTGAGAGATGAACTGAGGAAGAAGATAGAAACGATTCCTGAAGAAAGTTCAACATCTGAGGATCAGAAAGAGTCAGGGAACTGGTTGCTTGCGCTTGAAGAAACAGTTACGCAAGTGGAAGATACTAACTCCATGGCGATAGTACCGTTCGGATTAGATGATCACATGCCTGCGTTTCAAGCCAACACGGACCAATTCAATCCGTTCTTGGTAGAATCAGCTGCGCCGTTAGCTAAAGTCGGTCCAACGGGAGAACTGATGAGTTTCAATGACTTGGCTTGGACGGAGTTTAAGCCTGAACTGACATTTCAAGGAAACGTTCCTGACGATTTTGAGCCGTCGACTGCGCCAACTTTCAAGGCCACAGCGATTTTACCCGACAAGTGTGAGGCGCCATTTGCAAAATTTGAGAGTTTTGGGTTCGGAGAGAGTGTTTCAGAAAATGGAGGGGTACATGAGCAATCTGTGTTGCAAGAACAGCAGTTATGGTTGCAGAATCAAAACAAGATCATAGCTAAGCATTTTAATTGATATGCTCTTAAATTTGGCTAGACAGAGATTGAGAGATGTTTCTTTGATTTTTTTTTGTTTCTTGTGTTAACATTGTAAACTGAGCTCTTGACTCACTTTGTTCACAACTAGGAGAAAAGTGAAATACGGAGTATAACAATTGTTTTAAAATATATATATCTGCATCTCCAAACTTTTCCTTCCTGTAAAGATATATATAATATATATATATATATATACAAGTCCTTAAACTTATCTCAATATTTAATAATAATCAATCAGGTAGGTTGCATTTATGGGTGCTCTAAACTTGTTTTTGAAATGTAACTATTTCAGATAAGTCAGTGACATATATAATTTAGATGAAGGCTTCTCGCATATTCTCATACACTTGCTTTCTTCTTTATGCTTTCTTTGGCTGTCTTCAGCCTCTTCCTCCGGATCAACTGTACATATAAACCAAAGGGTCATCAAGACCAGCTTGATCAGAATTCAGAGTGCTGATTTTACTAGTAAAAAAACAAACCTGTCGTTTGAGAACACCGAGGCTTTTGGTATGCATAGGAGACTGAGGGAAGATTTATGGAGATTTTGACCAGAGGTTCACAGACCGAGCAATCCACAGATCAACGTCTAGGCCACTTTGAGCAAACCTGCTTACACAAGCAAGCAAACACACGAAAACGAGAGAACACACAAGCAAACAAACAAGAAACAAAGTTTTAAAACCGTGAAAATACGAGAGGGGGAACTGTTAATTACCGGACTGATTAGGAATGACTCAGTGACCATAAGTGCAAGACAAATAAAATATAACGATCTCTAACGATCATATCTATGACAGGACGCATATTCTATTTGTTTACACAATATGAGTTTACACCAAAGTGTTCCATTATCAATCCGAGTAATACAAATCTCCCCTCAAAAAAAAGCTTTGAAAAAAAAAATAGACTAATGAACAAAGAGAAGAAGTTACATTTTTAATGGTCTGGTGTGAGGCCACAACGTAACAGCTTTATAGACAGACACACAAACACACTGCTTCCCACTTCTAGGCCACTTTGAGCAAACCTGCAAAACACAAACACACAAAAACAAGAAAACGCACAAGCAAACAAACAAGAAAACAATGAAGAAAACTTTAAAAACCATGAAAAAACGAGAGGGGAAACTGTTAACTACCGGATTGATTAGGAATGACTAAGTGATCATAAGCGTAAAAAGACAAATAAAACATAACGATCTCTAACGATCAAATCAATGACAGGACGTATGTTCTATTTGTTTACACAATATGTATTTACACCAAAGTGTCCTATTATCAACCCAGTAGTATATAATCTCCCCCCCCAAAAAAAACTTTAAAAACGTTATAAAAAAGAGACTAATGAAAAGGATTTGGATTATATACCTTAGGAAATCACTCACGGCTGAGAAACGGTGTCTAGTTTTCTTCTCCGGCGGCCAACACGGAATCTAGACTCGATAATTGTCTGTGAAGTAGATGTTCGTGTCTCTCGGACGATCAAAATAAAACCATGATTAAGACAAGACACCTGCAAAGCGAAACATCAAGAAGAGAAGAAGAACAAAAGATACTATAAAAAAAGCAGAGAGAGTATTGATAGATCATACCATGACGGACTTAAGTTCCATTTCTTCGATTCTGTTTTATCTGAATAGCCTCCGTCCGAGCTGTTGGCTTCTAGAGCCACTCACTCAGTTGTAGCGGGAAACACTAAACCATTGTGGGTTTTTTTTATGTTAGAAACTCAAACCCTGCAACATAGATAGATGTGTTCATTATGCAATGTCGATACAGTAACAGATAAATAAACCACAAAGTATCTCTCTACAAACTAATAAGGAAAGAAACCTAAGAGATCCATTAAAATACAAAAGCTAAATGGAGACAAAACATGAACTGTAACCTTCTAACATTGAGATGACATAAAACTCTCTATAACTGCTATTTCTTTACTTCTCTAATAATGGATTTGGGGTAGCTCTGTGCTGATCAGTGTCATAATAATAAGCTCACAACATCTTTGAGACAACCCCACCAATTTGATTTCAAAGGAAATGAGAACCCAGAAACGATTAAAGCAAACCCACAAGAACAAGTTAGCTGCGCAAGAGAGAGTGAGAAGAAACTCACTGATGAATCGGTAAAGAAGAAAAAGAAGTCTGGGAGGATATCCTTGTCTGACAAAGGTTTTTAAAAGCTTTGGAGACGACCGTTGCAAAATTATTTTATTTTTATTTTTATTTTGCAGGGAAAGCCTGAAAGGTATATGATGATATGAAAGAGAACTTTATAGATAAAAGGAAACTCTGACAAAAAAAAGAAGGTAAAAGGAAACTTAACAATTCAGCAATAAATGGAAATTTTCTACTCCAATTCAATCAATTAATAATAGCATTTTCAATATGTGTTCAAAAAAAAAAACATTCTCAATCAATTAATTAATGATTCGAATGGTAATGTGCGAAACAACTAGGTGTGGTTGTAATAGTAACAAAAACATATAAATTTATATGTATATGTAAAGATTTTTATTATTATTAACGGCTGTGCAGTTCATCGCTATTCAACTATTTTGATATATATTATTCAGATTTATATATTTTATTTTATTTTATTTGTAGATTTTATTTTTTTAATATATATATATATATATATTAAAAAAAATAAAAAAAAACTTAGGTGGATTATCTGAATTCAAACCCAATCAAATTTTTGAAATACTTGAATGGAAATAATATTTGTAAACTAAAAACTACAAATTTCGATTAAACCTAAACCGAAATCTGATTGGGACTCGAATGCCTGTAACTATTATTGGGAGATTAGTCTTGTGGTTATTAATTTTGAACCGAACATTCCAAGTATATAAATGAAAAGGGTTGATTTTTTAAAGCCGTTTTGGTCGGAGAAAAATAATCATCTGGGGTAAAGCTTCGTCCTTTTTTTTTTGCGTGTGGGGTGGGAATCGCCTGGGTGGGTTCTTGTCTCTCCCAGACGATTTTGCGTTGGCAAAACGAGCGTATCTTCTCTCAATCAAGACCTCCGAGTCGAGTGATGAATCGGCTGAGAGGGCGAGGGGCATGGATTCTAGGTTCCGCAGCTATGCCTCATCTTAAGAAGAGAGCCCAGAATTCATTGGTCGCTCTCCAACACTCCTATCTCTCCACCAAGGTTGATGATCCCTTTCCCCTCAAAAGTTCTTTTTTTTTTGTATGAGTTTCAAATTCAATTCATAATTTGAGTATAGATTTTTCAAGAATCATGTTTTTAGGGTTTTCGATTGGTATCATTATGACATCATCATCATCTGCCTAATCATTTGTTCATAGGATTTGCTCGAGAGGCAGAGGGTCGTGTTTACAGTTGCAACTTCTGTTGCATCTGTTGCTACCGCTTGGATTGGTAAGTTGCTATTTGCTCCATCTCTCCCTTGATTATATAGCTTTCTTTCAACGGTAGTGTAGATAGATTTTAATGCCAGAGGTTTGGGGATGATGTTTATACACTTCTATGATAACTCATCTTCCCATTAACTACTTGTGAGCTTTGTTTTTGTGCTGCAAGAAGAGTATCTTATTGATGTATTTGTTTCTGTTCACACCGAGCTGACCTTTGCCAAATGATTGTGCAGGTTATTCATTACGACACTACAATGAAACTAGGATCGACCAGAGGCTGGAATCTATTGAGAATGCGGTTAGTGTCTATGGTCAACGAATATTTTTATTATCACTCTATACTTGCCTCTTATCTGGCTTGTTAGTTGTTATTGGAAACTTCTTCTGAGTGATAATATCTCTATGTATTACATTGATGATGCGCATCGGATTTAGCTGCTTGCATATTTGGACTCCTATATCTTCTCTTCTTTGGAAACCCTTGATAATGACTTATTGCTTCTTCTTATTCGAATGCCTATGCTTTTAACTTGCTCACTTGAAACTTTTGTTATTCTTCTCACGGCAGATGAAACACACCCACGAATTGGAACGAGGAGAACTCAAGGAGCTTGTGGATCCAGTGGGTTCCAGGTTCACTTCAACAATTGCCACCGCTGGAACCACTTTGATCCTCGGGTTTGTTCTTTCTTTTCCACCAAAAGACTCTTCTTAGGCTCACCACAACAACAAGTTCTATGCTTATTAATAGTCTTTTGCTTCCAGGTATGGCTTGGGTTGGCGTGGAGGGATATGGTATGCAAACAGGAAGTTCAAAAGAGAACAAATGAGATTGGCTGGGCAGTTAAAACCGAGAGAATGGAAGTTATTATTAGGGAGGATAAAACCCCGAGCTTGGCCTACCTCTAGGTTCCTCAGACGACCATTCCCAAGGCAGACCAAAACAACAACTGAAAATGCTTTGAAGACTCCACCTGAGAATGCTGCTTGAACAAGAATCAGAAAACTGGTTCTGGGACAAACAATTCAAAAGCAATAGCTAATCGAAACAAAATGAACGATTTTTTTTTAACTCTCTCTGTAGATTCTTGACATTAATCTAAGTCTACACATCGGTTTTGTCATGAAGCCAAAGGCTGTTCCTCTCTTTTTTTTCCTTGTAATTGATCAAAATACTGTATGCATTTTTCTTCTTCTGCTTCTTTGTTGCTCTGTGATAACCTTGAGACAATACTAATTGCTTTTAACAACGTTTGATTTGGGCTGACAGAGCTAAACTCGAGTCCTTATTGGGCTACAAAGGCCCGATAAATATTTAGTGATAGCCCAAAGTTAATATAACCCGAGATAAAATCCAATCGGGTGAATCCAACCTCAATTAAATACCCGACCCGAAGCTGATTGATTCACTTCTTTCGACATCGGGTTTTCTGGATCTACGACGTGAACCGAATCGGTGCTTGTTCGCCATTATCTTTGGAGCTATCTTCTGAGTCGAGACGATACTCTACACTTGTTGTGGTATGTGACAATTGAATCGGTGATTCCGTCTTTATAGTGCTTCGTTGTTTGCTTCATAGTTTCTTTGTGGTCGAATAGTGTAATCGGAGAAGAGAAGATGAGCATTGTACCTAAGGAAACGATTGAGGTTACAGCACAGAGTATTGGGATTACCAACTTATCACCTGAGGCTGCACTTATGCTTGCTCCTGATGTTGAGTATCGTGTTCGTGAGATCATGCAGGTAGGGTACCTTCTTTTTTCTAGTCATTTCTTTGTTGTTCTTGAGGTGTGTGTGAAGGAATCAGGTCCTCATCTTTTTGCAGGAAGCTATCAAATGCATGCGTCACTCAAAGAGAACGACTTTGACAGCTTCGGATGTAGATGGTGCTCTCAACTTAAGGAAACTTGAGGTACTAACTAGAGACCAATTACTCATTCCCATCATCTGGAGTTTTGGTAGTGCATTTATCAGTAGAATCCTTGATAGCTTACTTTGTTGATATGAATATTCTTTTGGTAGTGAGAAAGGTATATGGTATCTGCTGCATATGAATAACACAGTCAATTAAACGTTGTTTCCAAATATTTATCTTATAGCAGTTAACTGATTCGTAGGAATCTATCTGAGAGTGATCATATTTATTGCAGCCGACCTATGGCTTTGCCTCAGGAGGACCATTTCGGTTTAGAAAAGCTATTGGGCATCAGGATTTGTTCTACACTGATGACAGAGAAGTGGATTTCAAAGATGTAAGATCTTGGGAATATATATATACTTCTTTGTTTCAGTTAAACCCTCATTATAATTTTCTCAGAAATGTCTCATGATTTTAGGTGATTGAAGCCCCACTACCAAAAGCTCCCCTTGATACTGAAGTTGTCTGTCACTGGCTGGCTATTGAAGGAGTGCAGCCAGCTATACCAGAAAATGCTCCTTTAGAAGGTTTGCCTCTCAATTTTATGTCCTCGGTAGGAGTTGTAAAGTCATTAACTAAATTGATTGACATGAAACAAATATTAGTAATGTACTGTGACGTTTAAGTTCTTTCTGCCCTTGTTTATCTCCATCGTGAATATATTTCCACTTGTTTTTGGTGTTTGTAGTCATCAGAGCACCTGCAGAAAACAACATCTATGAACAAAAGGATGGACCTCTAATTGATGTTAGGCTACCAGTGAAGCATGTACTATCTAGGGAACTTCAGGTATATGGTGCAGGCTATATACCACACTGACGTATTTTACATGCGTAAGACTGATCTGTTGTTTTCTCTTAACAGTTATACTTCCAAAAGATTGCTGAACTTACAATGAGCAAGTCAAGTCCTGCTCTGTTTAAAGAAGCGTTAGTGAGCGTGGCCTCAGACTCAGGACTTCATCCTTTAGTTCCATATTTTACAAATTTCATTGCTGATGAGGTAACATACTGCACCACCGAGGAATCTTAAAAAGAAATAAGGCACGCAATTACGTGTTGCACATTATAATAATTATCTTCTCCACGGGTGCAGGTATCACGTGGTTTAAATGACTTCCTACTCCTGTTTAATCTAATGCAAGTTGTTAGAAGTCTTCTACAGAATTCCCATATACACATAGAACCTTATGTAAGTTGCTTTCTGGATTATTTTTACCACAGTCTTAAGAATTATTATAGAATCATATCTTCTTTAGGTTTTTGTTATGGGTTTCTTCAAATAGCATTTTAGACATGCTATGATGTACTATGCATATAATACGGTTAGTTGTAGACTGGTGGTGTTGGTCTTCAAGAACGCTGTGCAAGGTTAACTAACTTCTGTGGGTAACAATAAATTTATCCTTGGATCTGTATTGAGATGATATTATATTCACTGGGATAATTTTTATGTAAATACAGCCTTGGGATAATGTTCAGACTAAGTTAGTTTTTGAGGCGTTGTTTCATAACCATGAAACCAAGTGAACTTTTCCTTTTGGTGACAGCTGCACCAGTTGATGCCATCTGTTGTAACATGCCTTGTATCGAGAAAGCTTGGAAATAGATTGGCTGATAACCACTGGGATCTTCGAGATTTTACAGCGAATCTGATTGCACTGATATGTAAAAGGTTCGTTCTTTCCCTTTCATTTCATGTAACTCTGTGTTCGTTTTTGGTTAACTGTGGGGATCATCTTACTGAATAATAAAATTTTATATGGAGTAACTGTATTCAATATGGTGAGATATTAGTATCCATATATATGGTCCACTAAGTTTACCTTAAGATAATTTTATCTATTGGCATCTGGTATTTCCCCGCTTGAGCTGAAAAATCAAATTTAAGATCTGAATTAAAGAGCAATAAGTAATAACTTCCTACAGTTTTCTTCACTAGGTAGAAGGATTTTGGTCATTGTCTCTAAAATCTGTACTACTCATCTATCTTGTGGTTTGACTGTAATGTTCCCCAGGTTTGGAAACAGTTACATTACTCTTCAGTCTCGTCTTACGAAAACTTTAGTCAATGCACTTCTGGACCCAAAGAAAGCTTTGACTCAGCACTATGGTGCAATTCAAGGATTAACAGCTTTGGGGCACAACGTTGTAAGTACTTCCTTTACTCTTCTGATGCTACTTTCAGATATTATTTATTGATTTAGCTCCGCCATGTCTCATTTTACTACTATCACTTTGCTATTTTCAAGGTCTCGGTTAATTCTAGAAGTTTTTTTTTTTTTTTTGCTTAAAATTAGTTCTATAAGTTTCCCCGGGAATCAATGTTACTCCTCCATGAAAAATAGTGTCACCGGTGTCAGAAAAAAAAAAACTGAATCTCATCACTCCTTCGATGTTAGCTGAAAGCCATTTTATTGTGTAGGTACGCCTTCTTATTCTGCCAAATCTCGAACCGTATCTTAGTCTTCTCGAACCAGAATTGGATGCTGAGAAGCAAAAGAACCAAATGAAAAGCTACGAAGCTTGGCGTGTATATGGGGCCTTGCTGGTTAGTCTTAGACTCTTAGTCATCGTCTAAAATTGCATACAAAATCTCAGTAGTTTCATATATGGACAATCCTTAAAGAGACTTGTGAATTTTTTTTTCCCAGCGTGCTGCAGGCTTGTGTATACATGATCGGCTTAAAGCCTTCCCAAATTTACCATCCCCTTCACCAAGTTTCCTCCATAAGGGAAAAGGAAAAATAATCAATGCTGAGCCACGTAAGTTGCATCAACCAATTTACTTTCTCTGCTTAATATGGTTGTTGGTGCGTCAGACACATGCTTAGAGACTAATCGTTGGCTCAATAGACGTTCCTATTGGCTCGGTGATAACAATTGTTTCAACTACCAACATTTTATTCTCCCCTTATTGATTATGTCAGGTAAGCGGAAGCTGAGTGCAGATTCTTTAGAAAACCAGCCACACCATAAAAGATTGATAACTGCAGATGGGTTACGTCCGCATGATCACACCGGTCCAGCTCCAATGCATGTAGATAAATCTATGGGAAATTACAATCTGCCACAAAACTCTGTCCAACCATCCTCATCAGAACAAGCTTCTGATGGTAACGAATCTGAAAGCAGAAACGCAACGGAGAAAGAGAGGGGCAAGGGCCGGGCTATTACCATAAAAGCAATCCTTGGTCAGATTTGGAAAGACGATCTTGACTCTGGACGGCTCTTGGTGAAACTGCACCAACTCTATGGTGATAGGATTCTTCCTTTTATCCCTTCTACAGAGATGTCAGTATTCCTCTAACCATTAAGTGGTACGTTTGCTATAAAAAACTCATGGTTCTGTGCTTGGAGAGATTCAAGCACCATCTGATTCGACATCCATAAACTCACTCAGATCCGTCCCAATCTCCTCAGGTCAACTCTTTTAGTGAATCTCCGTGACCTTGAGGGACATCTAATTCGTTGAGCATCTCGGGTTCTTAGGGACATCTTAAGTCTATATGTAGTGGTTTGAGTTGAATTGAACTGAGTAAACGTTGAGGCTTTGAATCTTCCATCTTCCAATGTATATATATATTAAAATGATAACTTGGTGAATGAATGTACTTGTTTCGTCTCTAGATATTTTCCTTTTATGTATTTTTGCTCATCATACGGATACATCCTGGTTGTTCTCTGCATTGAATACAAGGTTTGAGTGACAGTATTGGTTTCTGCTGTGTTACTTTGGACAACGAGAGCGGTCTTCAACACTACAAGACTTGTTTGTGGATAGAAAGAGGACGAGAGAATAAACAAAAACTTAGAAGGCGTTCTCTTACATCGACTAAATAATATTGAATGTAACAAATAATTAAACACACTAGACTACAGAAACATCTGTTGATCCGATCTCAAACCAAAAACGTTTATGACCACTGGTTCTGCAATCAAATGGATTGGCTATCTAGTCAATGTGCTTCAACAAGGGAGGCTCAGTTCAGGCATGACCAAGAAGGTTGCACTGGGAATACCTTCGTCTGTTATTTCTTTTAAACCGGAGATGACACTATCATTCAACGATTTCCCCTTCCTCTAGTCCATCAATGTTCAAATCAGTAGTAGCTAGACTTTGGAGATTGCAGTTATCATCAGAATCAAACCCCTTTGCAAACTCACATTCAAAGTTGAAATAATCACCTGGGTTCAGCTCAGGGAAAAGATCAGAGTATGTGTCTATTAACCCTTGCTCAAACTCCAGCTCCATGTTATCGTCAGGATGTGCAATTTTGGTAACCCCACAACCCTCAGCCTTGCTGTCCTCTGAGACTTGCTGAATCGGCTTATAGTTTATTTGTTTGATAAGATCAAGAACCTCTGGCTCAAAGGAGTTAATGTCGTCTTCTTCTTCTTCTATTTCCTCTTCTCGTGTAATTGCACCTTCTGCGTGGCTATAGTATTTAGGCTCAGGTGTCGTTTTCTCACGGTCAAAGTCTCTGATAACTTCAAAGTCATAGCTGTGTGAAGGAAGATAAACATGGATCACAGGGTACTCTAAGATAGTTACTTCAGCAAGCTGTTGTCTCAAAGAAGCCTTGATGTCCAGCTCCTTGTAAGGAACCTTTGCACCCTGCAACCAAGGAGAGAAATGTAAACATGGTGCAAGAAAAGACTTAACACAACAATGCAATATGTGGCAATATCAAACCAAACCTTGGGATATTTGCGAATAAAAAGCTTGAGAGAATCAAGATCCACGTCACAAAAAGGCTTGAGCTTATGAATCCAAGGGCCTGGTTTAAGATGATTCTCAATCACAGAGCAAAGGCTTGTAGCTTCACCAACACTGAGATGGATTGTTACAGCGTTAATAATGGAATGGACCAAGAGAAAGGAATATGAAATTGTGAGTCAAAAGAGAATACTAACCCATGATCAACAAGAACCACATCTGTAGAGTGGAACCGCCACTCAAGTGTCCACGAGATGCACTTTCTCCTAAACCAAGCAAGAACGAGATTGGTCAGAAACTAAAGAAGACTAAGCAGTTATCAGAAGAAGCTCAATCATTACCGGGTATCGTATCGAGTCTGGTTATTATCCCTCTTCAACATGCCAGCAGGGAGAAGCCAGAGCTTAGTTCCGCGGTCAGAAGCAGCACTCTTAAGGTTCCGAAGATCAGCGGGTAACCTAAAGTAAGGGTTCTTAGCAAAAAGAAACCTAAAGTGAGGGCTTTTACATAACTGATGTCTCCTTCTCAGAGCGGACTCCGCCACTCTCTTCGTCTCCTCCAGCATATTATAGTCTATGCATTGTTAAAAAAAAAATCAAAACTTTCATCAACCCTTAGACGAGAAAGCTAATACTATCAATCAAAATCGAAGCTTTGAAAGTGATAATACCGGAGAGAAGGAGATTATCGTCGAACTTGGAGAGGGGAACGAAGTCGGTGAGTTTCCTTTTTCCGGTACAACCTGTTCGCTTCTTGTGAGCTTTCACACAAGGGAGGCCACACGATCGAATTGAACATCCTGGGCATTTGTACTTCCATGGATTCAATTTGCACTCCCCGCAGACCTTATCATCATCGTCCATTGTTTTTTCTGCAGATTCGACGCTGTTCATCGTAAAGGTTTGGTTTTTGAGGTGGGAGAGGTTTTATTGAAACTAGGGTTTATTAATCTGAGAGAGGAGATGTATGTTTTCAAATTTATATTCTAGTCCCCGTATTTAGAATTTTCTTCGTAATATTATCCCATACCTTTAAAAGTTAGTACTTAATCCAGAAAAGTTTAATTTATATACTTTAGGTTTTGGGTTTCATAACTGATCCATGTTAAGCAAAGCTGGAGGTTTATGCTATGACACAATTGAGTTTGAAATATTTAGAGAAAATAAAAACTACTGTAAACTTTGGGTAGTAGAACTGTAGAAATTCAAAAAGGTCTTCAAGTTTTGGACCAAGAAAAAAAGCTTTACTCAATGAGGTAGATTGATTCTGATTGTATTTCATATTGTCATGACTACGTGGACCTACATACATCTCATTGTTTATCCAGACCACAGAAGAAAAAAATCCCAAGAATGTTGTTGTTTGCTTTACTGTCCACGATAATAAAGTTTCAGCTCGCTCTTGGTACTTGGTAGGAAGTAGTTGTAAGAGCAATTACTGGGTCCCACTGATACATGGAGCTCATTTGCAAGAAAAGTTTTTTAAAACTCCAAAATAAAAACTATTTTTGCACTGTTCGTGGATTTCACTGACATGTGGTAGCCCGCGATTAGTTTTTTTTTTTTTTAACAAAAAATAATATTAAGAAGAAGAGGAATCCCAAATCGGTTATAAGGTTAATGATGTTCTAATGGAGCTAGGTAGAATCGATCCCTTATATCGATCCCTTATATTTTAATTGAGAAATCACTTAAGTGATTTCTGCTGACGTGTCGCTTATATGAGAGTTTTTCAATTAATTGTTATAATTTGATTGGTTGATAGTTTTTAATTTTTTTATTTTCTTTATTAAAGTTTTTAAAAGGAAACTAATCATAAAATTACTTAATCTAATATATGTTTCCAAACATACAATTAAACATCTTAAATATTAGATGAATTAATATAATTTATTTATAGAAATAATTAAATATCATAGATTACATTATATAAATTGATAATATATATTTAAATACATATAATACTACATAAACAATTATAAAAACGTTTTTCATATAATATAATTATCCGCAAAATTGCGGACAAACACCTAGTATTCAATTATTGACGTTATATCTTCAAAAAGACTTTTCACAATTAAGCCCAAGTCAATTGACGATATAGCCAAAAAGGTACCGTGAACGTTGGGTAACAAGGGAAGGTTGATTGGTTGAAGCATTGTAGGAATCCAGAATCAGTGAGGTATAAGTTCAAGCTCGCGCTTGCTAGGAAGTTGTAAGAGCAAACTTTGAAGACAGAGAAAAAATAAATAAAAAAAATATGAAGTGTGGACTACTACTCTGGTCTCATCTCTCACTACTACTTGTCTTGATTCTTGCTTCAGCGGATCTCACGGCTTCGAGATCTTCTTGTCCGAGCCACTGTGGAAACATCTCGATACCGTATCCTTTCGGGATTGGAAAGGGTTGCTACCTCAATGAATGGTTTGCAATACAATGCAACAACTCCACTTCCGGAGAGCTTGTCCCCTATCTACCAAAGATTAACAAAGAAGTTGTGGAAATCATTCTACCGGAACGAAATAGTTTCGAAGATGCCAAATCATACGGGTCACTTCGCATCAAAACCAACATAACGTCCATGGGATGTTCCAACAGCAGCGATGAAACAAAGTTTGGTGAGCCTTTGAATTTTACTGGCTCTCCATTTACCATTAGCCGTTCCAACATCTTGCAAGCTATTGGCTGCAACTACAAGGCTACCTTGACACATCTTGACCCCACAGTGGTGGGATGCATCTCGACTTGTGAGCCAAGAAAGATAGGAGATCATACAAGCTGCCATGTAGACCCATCTAGTGAGATTGAACAGGTAGTCGGTATCAACATGGAGGAGATTTCTAGTAACGTAAAAAGAAAGAGAGGGTGTCGAGTAGCCTTCTTAACAGAGCCACTAGCGTACCGTGAGGTCAAAGTAACTGATCCAAAATGGTTTTACAATAGACAATATGTTATACTCCAACTAAGGTGGGCCATTCAGATAACGAATCTCTCGTTTATCAACTCCTTGGGATGCACAATGGGGTACTCCAGCTCGAGCATTAGTCCTTGCATATGCATGAACAATACAAAAGATAAGATCAGCAGTGTAGGTTGTGAATGCCACAAGGGTTACACAGGCAACCCATATATTTTGGGTGGATGTAAAGGTTAGTAAACGTTTTCTTCTATTCCCTTTATGTCATGTAAATATCATGTAAGCTCTTATAACAAGTCCTATATATAAGAGATTTTAATCATCTAATTACACTTTCGTACATTGTTCATGATCATCTAGATATTGATGAGTGCCAACTCGACAAGGGTAACTACGATAATTGTAGGCCACAAGGAGGCACTTGTGTGAATACTCCGGGAAGCTACCAGTGCGTATTCAACAAGTACAAGACTATGCCAGTTACCATGGGTAAAAATTACATATTACTATTGATACATCATCTATTATTGCATATTATTTGATGTTATCTGAGTGGTACAAAAATTAAATATGCTTTTCACATTTCTTGTGGGGTTTGCAGGACTATGTGTAGGTTTTGGTGTGCTGATGATGGTTTTCGGTGTAGCTTTTTTCTTATGCAAATTTATCAGAAAGCAAAGGAAGATCATTTGCAAAAAGAAGCTGTTCAGACGTAATGGAGGTTTATTGTTGAAACAGCAGTTGACTTCAGCCGAAGGCAGCATCGAGAAGACAAAAGTATTCACCTCGAAAGAGCTTAAGAAAGCAACTGAAAACTTCAGTTCAACTAGAGTGCTTGGAAAAGGTGGCCAAGGTACAGTGTATAAGGGAATGCTTGTAGATGGTAGAATCGTAGCTGTGAAAAAATCTACCGTTGTGGATCAAGACAAGGTGGGAGAGTTCATTAACGAGGTTGTTATTCTATCGCAGATCAATCATAGAAACATAGTGAAACTCATAGGTTGTTGCCTTGAGACAGAAGTGCCTCTTCTAGTTTATGAGTTTGTTTCTAATGGTAACCTTTTTGAGCATCTTCATGGGGAGATTGATGAGTCTGCGATGACTACTTGGGAGATGCGTTTGCGCATTGTCATAGATATTGCTGGAGCACTTTCATACCTCCACTCATCAGCCTCGTCTCCAATTTTTCATAGAGATATCAAATCTACAAACATAATGTTGGATGAAAAATACCGAGTCAAAGTGTCTGACTTCGGCACTTCAAGATTGGTAACGCTTGATCATACCCACCTAACAACTGTAGTTTCAGGTACAGTTGGATATGTGGATCCGGAATACTTTCAGACTAGCCAATTCACTGACAAAAGTGATGTGTATAGCTTTGGGGTGGTGCTAGTGGAACTCATCACGGGAGAAAAGCCCATATCCTTTGTCCGGTTTCTAAAAAGCAGAACATTGGCAGCTTATTTCATTCTTGCAATGGAAGAGAATCGTCTTGTTGACATTATTGACCCTCGAATCAGAGATGAGTTCAAGCTAGAGCAAGTCATGGAGGCAGCACAACTTGCAAGAAGGTGTCTGAAGCTAACTGGAAAGGATCGACCGAGCATGAGAGAAGTGTCAATGGAGTTAGAGAGGATTCGTTCACCAACTAGAGATTCACAGTCACATGTAGTCAAAAATCATGCAGAGGAAGCAGAAGATATTGGTGTGGAATCGTGCAACAAAGTGGCTGTTAGTGCTTCTTGGGGGTTTCAATACAACGTTGATACAACTCCAATGTTAGATGTTGAGCCGTTATTTCCTAGTCAAACATGGTGACCATCACATTTTCGATCTCACTGGATGATTTCGTGATATTAGTAAGTATTGTATATTATCAACTAGACGACTATAGCTCTCTGTAAAGTTGTAATGTATAAAAAAACATGTGATAAACGATGTATGTTTACGTTATGGTTTCCATTTGTATTAAACTATAAGTACTATTATGGTAGTTGTTGAATATGCACTGACTTGAATGATATGTTTTCTTTAGCACATACGGTACGTATACAAGTTGTAGTTCTCATCATCTTACGTAGTCAATCTCAGTTGTATATTATTTTAGGTTTAGTACCAACCGAAATGACCTTCTACTACATGTTTCATCATCGTCATGGACATTCACCATTTGGATGAAGCTTTGGCCGCAAGTCACCTCTTAAGATATCAATTTTAAATTATTATTTTTTCTCTTAGTAATTGTTATTTTTTTTTTAACCACAACATATGAATTTTTATTCTTCTAACTAAAGATCGGGTATGATATTTTGTAAATTGTTGAGATAGTGAATCTTCCGGATTTGAATAATCATATATATCAATTGTTTAAGATTTTTCTCACTCTTACTCTTTTCTCATTCTTATTAAAAAAATTGTGTATCAATCATATTGGCTAAGATTATATATGGACCACAGACAAAAACTGATAACCTAAAATAACGAAAGTGAGAAATCTAGTATCATATCATCCCTTAAAACTTTTGAATAAAACATAGATTTCGAATGTAATTGAGGATACTTTATTGTTATTATCTCCTTCTCGAATTATTAAGTTTTCATGTTAACTTGATCTGATAAATAATAAACAAAAGAGAAATTCTAAGTTTCTAATAGACAAAGTTTATTGTATCACCATTATTAGCTGGTAAACGAAATGTGCCAAGTCAAACTTTAAATGTCTAAAAGAACAATTTTTTTTAAAAATATCGTTTTATATAGAAATAGACAAACTTAGGTTTAAATAAAATCATTAAATTATATTTACCACAATTAAAATACAAAAAAAAATGAAATTTTAACACTCTTGATTTGTGGTGAATCTTCAAAATCTAAATTCTAAATTAAAATAGAAAACTGTTTTATACCTTTAATTAAATCGATATAATATTCCTTAATTTCTTTCCTTATATAGTGCATTATTTCTCATTTCCTCTCGCACCCTTTGGTAAAATATATAATTTTGACCTATTTTATAGCTTCTCCACTGTTAATATTTTGCTTCATCTGGGTTCTCTCCTCATTATATTCTCTATGCATTGCTTCACGATTAAAAGCAAACCAAAGCTTTGATTTTTATGAATATTCAAGGCTAAATGGTCACTAAAGGTGAGATCTTTTTTAATTATTTCTCTAGTACTATTATTTTATCATCATTCTGTTGTCTGAGCTATTTTTATATACTATCATCGTTTTCCCTGTTGCATCCATCGAAATATCTATTCGTTGTCTGATCATATAAACAGAGAGCTAATGGCTTCTTTGGAGAAAGTTGTTGTTTTGCATTACGTTTTCTTAGATTGTCTATATGCCTGATTAGGTGGCTAGATGTGTCCTTGTTGTTGAATCCTTAAAGTGTAGAACTTTTCTAGCACAAGTCGGTTTACATGTTTTTGTTTTACATATAAGAAACAGGGGAAGTAGAATTCATGGAGGGGGCTCTCTGCAGCTTTTTCCTTGAAGCCTTTATTGTTTTTGTTCTTTGGACTTTGCAATCTCTTTCTGCTTTGTTACTGGTTGTCATCATTACAGTATATATTTTCTTCTAGTCATTTGCATCTAGAGTTTAGATATGCAGAGAGCCTTAAAGTCTCTGACTGTTGTTTCATTAGTAGTTGGTAAAGAGGCTAAATGATCTTGAAGTGTTTACCTTTTTGTTTTCTTTTTGGTGTGTAAGGAATGTCCTCAAGCTCTTGCCTTAAGCAAGGTTCAGTGCCAATGGACAATAATCGCATTACACCCGTAGCAACCTATGAAGCTGTGATTGCTGACCCGAAGCTGTTCATGGGTTCCTTGGAGAAGCTACACTCTCAGTTGGGTACTAAATTCATGTAAGTTTCTTGTCTAAAGCAAGTTCAGTTGATATCTTTTGAATCTGATAGAAAATTGTGTTCTGAAAGTCTCCATCTTTGAGATTTAAGCTCTTTGACCATTATGGCTGCAACACTATCAGCTTCCAGGTTTCACCATTCTTCATATATGCATTTGTGATTGATTATAGGGTTCCGATTATAGGAGGAAAAGATTTGGACTTGCACAAGCTTTTCGTTGAGGTAACCTCTCGTGGTGGAATCAATAAGGTATGTCTTTCAAACTATAGTCTAGTGTTCACATGTTTTGCCCTTGTTATCTACATTGATTTATCTTTGTCCTTGCCTCCTTGGATCATTTTCCTTCTTTGGATTTGCAGATACTTCATGAAAGGAGATGGAAAGAAGTAACAGCTACATTTGCCTTTCCCCCAACAGCAACAAACGCATCATTTGTCCTGCGTAAATACTACTTCTCGTTGCTCAACAACTATGAGCAAATCTATTTCTTCAGATCTGGCCAGATACCTCCAGGTTTTAACTCATTACAGAACACATTTACAACTATGAGCAAATCTGTTTTGTAACATCATTTCTTCTGCAGACTATCTCCAGAACCCATCTGCTGAGGTGGCACTTACGCAGGGAACCATAAGACCTCCACAAGAACTTCAATCTTTAACCTTTGCACCACAACCAAGGATTGACTCTGGAGGTCTCATCTTTTTCTTTGTTTCCATACATGGCCTAACTGAGGAACTGTGACTTACAAGTTACAAAGCTGTTGTTATTGTTTCAGGACCTTTAACTAGTCCAAATGTGACTGGAGTGATCGATGGGAAATTCGAAGATGGTTACCTTGTAACTGTAACCATGGGAACAAAGCAGCTCAGAGGAGTTCTCTATGAACTTCTTCAACACGACACAGTTTCTGCTCATCAAACTCCTCAACAGAGTCATTGTAGCTTCCCCAACACTTGGAACAATAATGTCAATCC
The DNA here is from genome assembly GCA_012274485.2 of Sinapis alba. Taxonomy (NCBI): domain Eukaryota; kingdom Viridiplantae; phylum Streptophyta; class Magnoliopsida; order Brassicales; family Brassicaceae; genus Sinapis; species Sinapis alba. Next base: position 29,603 of record MU106452.1, read on the forward strand.
TCAGGGGGTTACTACAAAACGTCGCAGGAGAAGAAAGAAGTCAGAGATCAAAAGACGTGACCCTGCTCATCCCAAACCGAACAGAAGTGGTTACAACTTCTTCTTCTCGGAGCAGCACGCCAGGCTGAAACCTCTTAACCCTGGTAAGGATAGAGAGATCAGCAGAATGATTGGTGAGCTCTGGAACAAGCTTAATGAACAAGAGAGATTGGTTTACCAAGGGAAGGCAATGGAGGACAAAGAGAGATATCGAATTGAAATGGAAGAGTACAGAGAGAAGCTTAGGACAGGACAGCTGATAAGTAACGCTGTTCCACTGCAGCGGAGGCTTCCAGAGCAGAACGTGGACATTGCCGCTGAAGCTGATCATCTTCCAATAGAAGAAGATGAAGAAGACGATTCAAGCGGTTGCTCAGGAGAAAGCGAGCCACATGATGATCCTGAACTGGATGAGCCATCTCTGAATCCTTTAGGTCTAAACCTTAACCCTAATCGGAGTGCGATAGTGGTGGGCGATGTTGTGATGGAAACATGTCCAACTAAGAAACCTGAAGAGCCGAGTGTGGTGGTGGCTGCTGAGCAGAAGTGAAGATCCTTCTCTTGTTTTGTTTTCTAGTTGCTATTTTTTTCGTTTTCGTATTACATAGCCACGGGTATAAGGAGGTTAGGGTTTCATGCGGTTACTTGTGATATAAGACAAATCTCTTTTAGGCTTCGTACTGATGTTTTGTCTTTTTATTTTATTTAGTTTTCTTCTGCAACAAGACATGTTTAGAAATGATTTTCTTTTAACTTTTTTTGTTGGTCTTTTGGAATGCTAAACTCTTGTTTTGTTACATATGAGAGAAAAAATCTATAAAAATATACACATTAAAGAATAATAGGGTTAAATAAATAAACAGAGTATGTTGTTTCCATTTTTTTTTTAATTATTGTTTAGACTTTAGGTTAAAATTTTAAGTTAAAACATATATTTTTACAAGTAAACGAAGTATCTAAAATATTTGAAGAAGAGACTTTTATTGATATAAACCTTATTTTGTAATTATTTGAAAATTACTTTAAAAGTCCTACATAGCTTGTGTTAATAGTAGAAAATAGAGAGATAAACAAAAAAATAAAGCGATAATTATATTTATAGAGTAAATTAGTTTTTAATTTATTAGCTAGTGAAATAAAAAATACTAATGGAACATTTTTTATTCTAAACTCTATTAACATTAGAAATGCTATTAGAAATGCTCTAATAAAATTAGAAAAAAAAACTAAATTCTTAATGTAGACCGGTATCGTTAGTTGTAATTAAGGCCGGTTAAGGAAGAACCAACGAAACCTTTGCTTAACCAATTGGGTCTTCCCCTCTTCCGAAGCGAATCCTTCCACAAACTATCGTCTGACTCTCTGTCTCCCTTTTAACGGCGGAAGCAACAACGAAGCAGCAGCAGTGATAAAATCTCCCTTGCTCTCTCTCTATCTCGCCGTGTATAATCTTATATAATTAGGGGGCTAGATCCCAGTTTTTCGAGTGTCTGATTCTTCTTCAATCCTTTTCATGTGAGAGTCTCCCAAAGCAGCTTCTCTGGTCTTAGTGGGTAAAATCTCTGGATTCTTCGTTTTGCCTTTTGGTACGATTGTTTTGAGAAAGTTGTTCTCTTTGTTCCCGATTGCGGTATTGGTTCTGCTGAGTGGTGATAAGATTTGAATCTTAGTTGATTCGATGCCTTGTAGCTTAGGTTCTAGTTCTTTGCGATTATGGATCTTTGTGTGATAGTCTTTACAAAGTCGTTTACTTTCTTTGTGGGTAGTGTCCTTAGAATCCTGGAAACTTTAGTCTGAGACTTTGAAGCAGAGTATTGATTTCGAATCTGTCACTAGTTGGATTAATCCAAGGTTTGTATATAAGTATGCACTTCACTGCTTCATAGCTTTTCTTTTTTTTGTTTGCATTTTGGATTTGATTATGTAGATGATGTAGCAACTTGAGTCACTCACTATTTTATTATTGGCTTTGAATTTTCAGTGTGTTCTGGATAGTAACTCATGGGGAAGAAAGCGAAGAAGAAGGCCCGAACCCCAACAAAGGAGAATCACTCCAAGAAGGTCTCGGAACAGTCTAGTGAAACAGGGGATTTAGCTGAGGGAGATGCAGTTCAAGCAGTTAAGGAGAAACAAGCTTGTGTGCATTTCGATAAGGGTCTTAATTTGGATAAACTGTTGGAGAAGATTAAGTCTTCCCGGCAGATCAAGTGTCAAGAATGCAAGGAAGGGGTGCACAGAGGAGCTAAAGCAAAGGGTAATAAGGGGAAACATGCTTTTTCTTCATCTTCTGAATCAAAAGCTGACAAAAAAGCTATTTGGGTTTGTTTGGAGTGTGGCTCTTTTGTTTGTGGAGGTGTTGGTTTGCCAACTGGAGCGCAGAGTCATGTTGTGAGGCATGTCAGACTGACTCGTCATCGATTGATGATTCAATGGGAAAACCCTCAGTTAAGGTGGTGTTTCCCGTGCCAGTCGCTTCTCCCTGTTGAAAAAGAAGAGAACGGTGAGAAGAAAGATGTGTTGTTGGAGGTTGTAAAGCTGATGAAAGAGCGATCTTTGAACAGTTTAGCTCCATCTGATGCCGAGGAGCAGAGCTCAGGAAGTGGCAGTATCACTAGTGATATCAAATTACTAGGTGCTGTCACCAGTGATATAGAAGCAAGGGATGGTTATGTTGTGCGAGGGTTAGTTAACCTTGGGAACACATGTTTCTTTAATTCAATAATGCAGAATCTTCTTTCCTTGGATCAGTTACGTGATCACTTCTTGAAGGAGGATGTGTCTGGTATCGGTGGGCATCTTGCTTGTTCCCTGAAGAAATTATTTGCTGAAACGAAGCCAGAGGCAGGCTTAAAGAGTGTGATAAATCCTAGAGTCTTTTTTGGGTCTTTCTGTGTTAAGGCACCACAGTTTAGAGGGTACGACCAGCATGACAGCCACGAGCTGCTACGCTGTTTGCTAGATTCCTTGAGCACCGAAGAATCAGCCTTGAGAAAGAAGCGTGGTGTTTCTGATAATGATGAGAAATCTACTACTCTTATAGAATCTGTATTTGGAGGCGAAACGTCGAGCATTGTTTCTTGTATGGAGTGCGGGCATTCATCGAAAGTCTATGAGCCGTTTTTGGATCTCTCTTTACCCGTACCGTTCAAGAAAACCCCTCCTAAAAAGCAGCTAACCGTTTCTTTACCAAAGAAAGCTAAGCTTCCACCAAAAAGAGTCACTAAGCATGCGTCAAAGGTAAGTAAAGTTTCGAAAGTCCTCCCAACTAAGGCTCTGTCGGATCTGAAATCTCCTGGAAAAGCTGCGGTTGTCACAGCTGATTCTGATACATCCTCTTCCAGTTTTGCGCCAATTGATAATGGTGCGGTCTCAGAGGCTCATTCAGATGATAAGCAAGCCTCAGAAAGTGTAACCCAATGTGATACTGTTTTCGATAGCTTCTGGTTGGATATTATTGGACCAGAATCCCTTGGAGATGAGACGAATTTAGATATGGAAGATAGTGTTAGTGACAAAATCCCAACGACCGAGGCTAATCACACACTTCCAGGTCCAAGTATTCCTTCCAACACCTCAATTTTGGTGGGTGATCAGACTCTGGAAGGTAACGCAGAGAAGCTGATGCAAGATAATGACGAATTTGCAAAGGCAGAAACCATCTTGGATGAAAAAGATGTCCAAGCGACGCACCCTGATGAATGCACACCTACAAGCGGTATTTCTACTGAAATCAATCAAGCTAGTTGCATTGGTGGTGATCCTGGTTTAGAGGAAAGTTCTTCCTCGGTGAATCCTTGGGATGATGAAGAGCTTCCTTTGATGGTTGCAGATTCGCAAGTTCTGTACATGCCATACAAAGAAAACATATCATATGATGATAAAACAGTTGTGGAAGGCGAATGTGAGGCTTCATCATCATTTGTTACTGGTGATCATGAGCCACAAGACAATGATTTTGTTGGTTTAGGCGGTTTATTTGATGAGCCTGAGATAACTGAAGGGCCTGTTTTTGGACCTCCTTGTAAGGCTGAGGCTTCTTCGGGAGTTGGTTTTATGGCGTTCAGCAGCGAGTCTGATCCTGAAGAAATAGATGATTCGGATTCACCGGTGTCTGTAGAGAGGTGCTTGGCTCATTTCACTAAGCCTGAGATTTTGTCGGACGACAATGCTTGGAACTGCGAGAACTGTTCAAAGAACCTGAAACTCCAACGGTTGAGGGAAAAGAGAATATCCAAGAAAGAAGAATCGAGATCAAGCAACGGATGGTTGAGTGAAAATGAAGATGGTGTTTCGGGAGAAACCGATGTTTCTGCTATGAAGCAAGAACCAAGTGATAGTTCAAGTAGTGTCAAGGATAATGGAAGAGAAGCTAACTCAGCTAATGACAGTGAATCCGAAGGCGAAGAAGATTCAGAGAAACTGATAACAGTGAAAAGAGATGCAACTAAAAGAGTACTTGTGAACAAAGCCCCACCTGTCTTGACCATACATTTAAAGCGATTCAGCCAAGACCTGCGTGGTAGGCTAAGTAAGTTAAATGGTCATGTTGCTTTCAAAGAAGTCATTGATCTTCGACAGTACATGGACTCAAGGTATCATCTCCTCTCTTCTACTTGATCCCTTTTAAAAACAAATCAAGTCTCTTCCTGGGTTTTAAATAGCGCATGGCGAGGTGAGGCAATGAGTGTCTCGCCTCTCGCCATGCGCCATGGCAACACAAAGCGTGCGCTCTGTGTATGAAACTAAAAAAGGGTATTGAAAAACATAAGCATAGATAGACAGTGCTAATTTTCTATCCTTAATTCTAAGTTAGGTAAAGATATTGATAAAGTGTAATGAATTGAGACATAGGGGACTTCTGCAGCAAAACTTATGATTGAAAAGAGAAGTTAGAATATGAGAACTAACCGTAAAAGCAAAGAAGAGCTAAACACGTGAATACAGAGAACAGTAGAGAAAGATCTGATGAATAGATTATAGGGTTGTTTAACTCTTTTATAGTAGTTTGAATTAGGATTTTAACTTGAATTAAGGATTGATTCTACTAGACGGCACCTACTCTATTAAACCTAGGTTGGTTTTGTAACCTAACTCTCCACAAACCAAGTTGGTTTGAGAAGAATCTTTGAAGCGTCGCTTTGCATGCCTTAGGAGCTATGAGTATAGCGAGAATAGCGACCGCTTTGGACACCTCGCCTGGCCTTGGGGTCTTGAAGCGATAAAGACATCGCTAGACCTCGCCAAGCGCCATGGCGGTCATAGCGGTCGCCATTTAAAACCAAGGTCTCTTCACGATATGAAACTGTGTCTTTGTTGTTTTCATCAGGTGCAGCGGAGAAGAACCGCCCGTTTATAGATTGGCTGGACTTGTGGAGCATTCAGGGACGATGAGAGGAGGTCACTATGTGGCGTATGTTAGAGGAGGAGGTAAGAAAGTTAAAGAGAGCGACTCCTCATCCAGTGTGTGGTATAACGTAAGCGATGCACATGTTCGTCAGGTTTCGTTGGAAAAGGTTATGCATTCAGAAGCGTATATCTTGTTCTACGAACGGATCTTCACACAAGACTAAGATTTTATTATTTTTTCGTTAATTTACATTATACTGAAAAAGGAAAGAAGAAAAAGGTTTTGACGATCACATTAGATCAAATACCATTAGTTTTGTTTCTTCTTAATATTACAATGTAATGGAGTTACATATGTATTATCAGAAACATGTCTGAAAATATATTGTTTCCAAATATTTATTCAAAAAAATATCTACAGTGAGTGACGAGCAAAAATAAAGGAGTGGGTTGAGCAATATGAACCTACCGATTCAAACTACAAGTCTGATCTCAAGTGAATGATGATGACCCTAAACCAAGCCAATACTTGTTGCATACTGAAAGGTAAACCGATTGAATCAATTTATTTCGATGTAAGATCCGATAAAACTGAACCGGCACTGGAGATGATTGAACCGGCCCTACATCTTCCTCTCTACCTAAGCAACGTACGGACTTCCCATTAAAAAGAAAAGACATCGGAGTTTCTGAGAGATCGTAGCCAATAGCCATGGCAGGAGTATCACTCAAGTGTGGTGATTGTGGTGCGCTGCTGAAGTCAGTGGAGGAGGCTCAGGAGCATGCGGAGATCACCTCTCACTCCAATTTCGCAGAGTCCACTGAAGCGGTGCTCAATCTCGTTTGCACTACTTGCAGCAAGCCTTGCCGCTCTAAAACAGTACGGATCTTCGTTTTTCTGTTAGTGTTGGTGGTTAGAAGATTACTCGCAGATGTTAATTTGATTGGAGTTGATATTTTGCTTGGAGTTGATGTGTTTTGACTTGATTTTTGAATGAAATTGAGTCTTTACCACTGATTTGGTCGTAATCAGAACACAAAGTTGAGAACTTTTACTCCTCATAGCCCATTCTTGGTTTCTATAGCACGTTGTTTCCAGATCTTAATCCTTTTTGAGCTATCTGCAGCTGTATTCGTTTTTTATTGCTATCTAGTTGACATGACGCTTTTACTAGAGTTCATTGTTTTGATTACCTGTGGAGCTTTGGGCTTCTGCAATTTTTTTACGAGTGTTATGATTACTGTATTTTGATTCTTTCTTTTCTCGTTGCTATACAATGTGAAGGAAAGAGATTTGCATACGAAAAGGACAGGGCATACTGAGTTTGTGGATAAGACGATGGAGACTGTAAAACCCATCAGCCTGGAAGCTCCTAAGGCTGCTATGGAGATTGACAACCCCGATGGTTCCAGTGGTAGTGGAGTTGCTTCTGAAGGTACATTGTATTTTAAAGCATATGTATTGCATGAGTTTCTAAATGTGACTTCAACGTTATGTCTATCTCTTTCCAGTAGAGATGGTTGTTCCAGAGGTTGACAAAAACATTCTCGAGGAACTTGAAGCTATGGGCTTCCCTAAAGCTCGTGCTACCCGAGCACTTCACTACTCTGGTAAATATCTACCGTTTTTTTGACTTTGGATTGAGTGTTGTGCTTACTAAATGAAGTTTTTAGCTTGATCGTGTTTGGCTGAGCTCTTGAACACCTCCCATTTATCTCAGTGAAGCATGTTAATCATACGTAGAAATTTGAAGATTTAATCTTTTTCATCTGAATCTTAAAGATCTTTTGTACACTGTTATATTTTTTCTCCGCACTTCTTGTAACATAACTTGAACTTCATTCCTTCAGGTAATGCCAGTCTCGAGGAAGCAGTTAATTGGGTGGTGGAGCATGAGAGTGATCCTGACGTAGATGAAATTCCAAAGGTGTGTGTCTTGTCGATAGTTTGGTTTTCAGCAGAATGTCTTTTCTGAATTGTTTTTTTCTTTTTGATGATTACTCTCCAAATCGTGGTGTTTAGTTCTTGTCTCAATGTGCAAAGTGTTGCTTTTCCTGAATGTGACAATTTTATGTCAAATTTTGTCTGTTTATTTATTTTTAACCAATCTTTTATCACCTTGTATTAAGCATATATGCAATTGCTGCTCTTACTTAAAGTGTAATGATTATGTTGACTGTTTGCCTAGGTACCTGCTAACTCTAACGTTGGACCTCCTAAACCTGCTCTTACGCCGGAAGAAGTGAAGATAAAAGCACAAGAACTAAGGTTCTATAAGTGTTATTTTCTTTTGTAGCGTGCACCAGATATTGACATCACTGTTTTATCATCACTTTCCTTCTTTACTCTACTAGTAGAATGACAAATGTCTGCACTTCGATTAATACTGGTTAACTAAATCCTGGAAGAAGATAATTTTTGAATCGGAGTATATTTCCCTCATTTTGTGCTGTTCCGCATAATAGGGAACGTGCGCGGAAGAAGAAAGAAGAGGAAGAAAAACGAATGGAACGTGAAAGAGAGAAGGTTTCCTCTTGATGCTTTTTATAAAATGCGTTATCTACATTTACCTCATATTATGATGGTTCAACAGTGGTTGTTCTGTTCTGTTAAATTTAAGTTTTGCTCTACTGGCTGCAATTGCTCTGCAAGCATCTAAAGCAATGTACATATAGAATGTGTTAGATACTGATTGTGCCATGGCTCAAACATTCAGCACCCAACCCTGTTGTTATCATCTTTTAACATGTTAGTATTTTGGTTCAGGAGCGAATTAGGATTGGCAAGGAACTCCTAGAAGCAAAGCGGATAGAAGAAGATAACGAAAGAAAACGGTTTGTTTCTTCTACTTAATAGTGCCAGGCTTGTCAGCTCCACTCTTATTTGTGTATTTGTTTATTAAAGTAAATACTTATTGGTTGTGTATTTCAGTATAATCCTTTTGCGTAAAGCCGAGAAAGAAGAAGAAAGACGGGCTAGGGAAAAGATCCGTCAAAAAGTTGAAGAAGACAAGGTTAGATTTACATGCCTTTTGCATTACATATCTCTTTCTCAACGCAAACCTTGAAGACTCATATATAAATTATAACAAGGCTGAAAGAAGGCGAAAACTAGGACTGCCTGCAGAAGATCCTGCGGCTGCAAAACCCTCAGTGCCAGTTGTCGAGGAGAAGAAGGTAAACGTTTTCAAAAAAGCAAGTTATATTTATCCTATCCTATCATGTGCTTAGAGAGACGTTTATTTTTTTCAGAGTTCATTGCCTATTAGACCTGCCACTAAGACTGAACAAATGAGAGAATGCTTGAGGTCACTTAAGCAAGCCCACAAGGTAAACATATACAATATATATATAGGTGGGAGGATGAAGTAAAACTTTGACAAAAACAGTAAAGACTTGTTGTTGGTACAGGAGGAGGATGCTAAAGTGAAGAGAGCGTTCCAGACACTGCTGACCTACATGGGAAATGTCGCTAAAAATCCAGATGAAGAGAAATTCCGAAAAATTAGACTCACCAACCAAACATTTCAGGTAAACAATAGTTCGTACTCGATCAGTCATTGGTAGTCCAGTTTCTTACAAAGCCTGGTTCTTGGTGAATAAAAATGTAAAAACAGGATAGGGTTGGTTCACTGAGAGGAGGCATAGAGTTCATGGAGCTATGTGGGTTTGAGAAAATGGAAGGAGGAGAGTTCTTGTTCTTGCCAAGGGACAAGATAGATTCAGCCGTTATCAACTCAGCTGGAACAGAGCTCAATTCCGCCATCAACAACCCTTTCTTTGGTGTTCTTTAAACCGCTGCAATGTCTTCTTCTTCTTCTTCTTTCTCTTTGGTATGTGTCAAATTATGGAACTATTAAAATGTTCAACAATCTTATTATATATAATAAGGCATTCGCTATGAATATTACTGGCAAGTGGCATTCTTGTTTCTTCAACAATTCAACTCCCAATGTTCTAATATACTCCGTATATATAATATAATAAGTTTCATAAGCTGAGATTTTGTAAGAGAAGATGATGAGATGTTTATATATACGTGTAGTTGTCAAATGTATTATTGAAGACAAAGGGACACATGGGAGTTGTATGTGAAGCATAGCGCTATCACTTGAGAACAAATGCCACTCGCCAAGGTTAATAGGGTCCATCACTTTCTGATGGTTTAAGCTTGTGTGTGTTGTTTGTATATACATTATCACGTTTTATTGTACTGCCGTCCGAATCATAGTTATTGTTGCTTCCTCTTTTTCTTATGGTTTTCAATTATCAACATTTCTCAATCAAACAATGGGGGGGAACTTGGATAAATGAAAACAAAAGGGTTAAAAGTGTTCAGAAACAATAATTTGGGGGTATATTTAATAAATAAATACTAGTTTGTCCGTGACTTGTTCATTTACCTTAAGGTCCTTCTTTCTCTTTCTTTCTTCTTTCTCTGAGAAGAAGACAGAGAAACATTTTTACGAACTTCGATTTCCACAATCACCGACTCGCTCGAATTCTAATCTTCTCGATACTTACGGAAACTGAATCACGCTCGAGTTTCAATCGATTGATCGATCAATCAAACCCTAGAAGAAGAGATGGTGAGGAAAAAGGTGCCGGAATGGCTGAACAGCACCATGTGGTCTGCTCCTCCTCCGCCGTCTTCTTTCAACGACGATGGTCTCCTCCGCAATCCCCCTTCCACTAAAATGTCCTCAATGAAGAAGGATGAGGAGGCAGAATCCATTTCCGTTACTCCTCCGCCTTCCACGGCTTCTTCGGTTCCACCACCGTCTCCTAGACCGAGGAACGGTAGCAGTATCTCTGGCGAATATGGAAACTCTAGTAGTGTTCCTCCTTCCTCAGCAGAGGACTTTTCCCGCCAGGCTCATCTCTCAGCTGAGGTCAATTGCAACCTTTATCAATACAAAAATCTTTGATCGTCACAGATTCTGAGATTTTACTTGATTTGGTTTGATTTAGTTATCGAAGAAGGTGATCAATATGAAGGAACTGAGGAGTCTTGCTTCACAAAGTTTGCCTGATTCTCCTGGGATCCGCTCTACTGTCTGGAAGGTCTCAGAGAGCTCTCTATATCTTTTGATTTGCATTTAAAAACCAGTACTTAGGCAAAATTTGGTTATCTTTGTTGCAGCTTTTGCTTGGCTACTTGCCACCTGAACGTTCACTCTGGTCATCTGAATTGAAACAAAAGAGATCCCAATACAAGCACTATAAGGATGAGCTTCTTACTAGTCCTGTAAGTGATCCTTCTCTTTCCTTTCTTGCCTATGAATTTTTGAACTTTGTTAGGTGTTTCCTCTTATCTAGAAAGTTTATTTGCACAACTATGTGTTTGTTGTACCTCTAAATGATTCTGTGGTAGTTAGTCAGAAATCACATGGAGATTGGTGAGGTCAAAGGGGTTTGATAACTACGAGTTGAAGAGTGGAAGCCGTTGCATGCTTTCCCGTTCCAGAATTACTGACGAGGACCATCCTTTAAGCCTAGGGAAGGCAAGTGTCTGGAATACATATTTCCAGGTACCATTATCTTGCATCCGTTCTTTGTTTAAGGCCCCTCTGCAAATTGCTTAAAGGCTATGGTATTCAATTTGTCCACCACTCTTATATTCATACAGGATATTGAGACCATAGAACAAATAGACAAAGATGTCAAGCGTACACATCCAGATATTCCCTTTTTCTCTGCTGAATCATCATCATCTTTTGCGCGTTCTAATCAGGTAACCTTTTTTGTGTTCGCGTTACGTTAGCAAATTCTCACCTATATTTGTTGATTCATCAAGCTCAGTGACGTTTCCGTTTACATGTCTAGGAATCTATGAAGAATATATTGCTTGTGTTTGCCAAGTTGAATCAAGGAATCAGATATGTTCAAGGGATGAACGAAATTTTGGCACCTATCTTCTATGTATTCCGTAACGACCCTGATGAAGATAGTTCAGTAAGTATACTCTCTTCCTCTTCTTCTTTTTTTTTCTACCTTTGAAACTACTTTGACAGGATAGGGTATTCAATTTCAAATATCAGTGCCAGTGTGTAGAAAATTTGTTTATGTATGATCTTTCTTATTCAATCATGTGTTTGATCTTATCTCATGAGCTTCAAACAGTTTCATATTATTAACTCTATTCAAATCATGCAGTCTCATGCTGAAGCTGATGCATTCTTCTGCTTTGTTGAACTGTTGAGTGGATTTCGTGACTTCTACTGTCAACAACTCGACAATAGTGTGGTTGGAATCCGGTCCGCAATAACAAGGCTCTCGCAGCTTGTTAGGAAGCATGATGAGGAACTTTGGCGTCATCTAGAGATCACCACGAAAGTAAGACATTTTTTTGTCTTGCCATCTCTGTTATATCTGTTGTGGCATCTATATTTGTCATTCTGCGACGGATGTTCTAAATACCCCGATAGCTAACCATGTGTACAAGCTTACAAGTATTCGTGTTCTCTGATCTACACAAAGTTGCAATTGATAAAATACCTTCTGAGATGGCTGACATCGTATAGTTTCCGTGGTTTACAGGTAAACCCACAGTTCTATGCATTTAGGTGGATCACTCTCCTCCTTACGCAAGAGTTTAGTTTCTTCGATTGTCTTCACATATGGGATGCACTCTTAAGCGACCCCGAAGGTCCTCTGGTAAGATTTCCCAAATCAATAGATGCACAAGACCCAACTATTATCTGTTTCATCATTTTTTTCAGTTATTTTGTATGGTTGCAGGAAAGCTTACTGGGTATATGTTGTGCGATGCTGGTACTGGTGAGGAGGAGGTTGATCGCTGGAGATTTCACTTCGAATATGAAGTTACTTCAACATTATCCAACTACCAACATCAGCCATCTCTTGTATGTAGCTAATAAGCTTCGTTCCAAAATGTTAGTCTAAATCTTTCTTTCCTTTTTCCAACTTTTGATCAAACCCATCTTTAGTTACATATACAAAGTTCTGTTTGTTTTACATGGCCCATTTGCTTCGGTCTTTCAGATCTTGTTCTTTTTTGTGGTTATGATGTTGTTTTCTACTTTTCGTAGTGAAAGATAAAAGTAACAGAAAAAGTTACATGAGCAATTCAAGTGTTGCAGTTGTTAATATATTCACTACCTTTTTGCAGATGTTTTTGTTTTATGTTAAACTAATAACAAAAATATGATGTGTTTATGACCGACTTTATTTTTTGTTATTAATTGACAATATTTTTTAAAAGAATTATACTGTATCATTTACACGCAGTTTACAAATTCAACTGTGACAAGGTACTATAAAATGCACTTCTTTGGGGATTTGTTTAATGGCAAAAGTAAGAAAAAAACACAAGTACAATAAATCATTTATTGGGATAATCAAGTCACCCAATTGCCTCAAAATCAATTACTTTGGCGGTTTCTTAATGAACTATTCGAGGAAATATCCTCTCTTTTCTTTCTGTTAAATTTGGCTTTTTGCTGCATCCAATATGAAATATTAGTTCTATTTATTTGCTGTATAGTACAAAAAGTCCAAACTTATTAAATTACAATTGTTTCATTTCGATTCTTGTAATTTTGTTTTTAATAACTTTAGTTAATAGTACTATAATTTATGCTAATTTTATCTTTGTTAATTTATATTTACTAGAGCTATTATTTTATTACTAGATATTTGTCCTAATATCTTTCGAGGAGCTTTTAACGGTTTTATCATATCTAATAACTCTTTCCAGATTCCATGTAAACTTTTCCCGACCGGACTTTGAACTTTCCCCACTGGAGACAGCCAAAGGAACCGTGTCCACCTTCGGTTCCTCCTCTTGCCTCTCTAATTATATTCCTTTCTTCCCCAACTTCACATCTCATCTTCTCTCTTTGCCTTTAGATCTCTTCTTTCCACAAAAACTATCTTCTCGGGTGGGGTTTTCCCGATCCGGGTCGGATCTGATTCTCTGAAAGCAACGAATCTCTCGAGTGTCTCCTTTTGTTTTGCCTTTCAGGGAAAGTCGAGAATAAACTCCCCTTTACTTCCCTGTAGCTGATTAGCTTCAATCATCTTGATCTGTGTATAGGAAAAAAAAACTTTCCTTTTTCGGCAAACTGTTTCTGGGCTTTAGTTGAATGCTTGAATTTCGATTCCTAGTGTCTTGCATCTGTCAAAAGTTATCGACTTTTTAGGCATTTGGGGATTTTTACTTGGGGTTAGTTTATTTCTGTGTGTTTGTCTGTTGATGATGATGATGGGACATGAGTTGGGGTTTGTCTTTGTGAAAGATTAAGTCTTTTGTTTCGTTATACTCAACTCCTGAGAGATATGGCAAGCGTCATTGATGTTACAAAGTATGGTCATAGTCCTGTTCATCACGCTGTTGTCACAAGAGACTACTCTGGTCTCAAGAAACTATTATCTGCTCTTCCCAAGATGCGTGACCCTTCCGAGGTTAAAAACGAAGCAGCTTCTGTAGCTGAAGAGACAAAAGCTGATTCCATTGCATCTGTTATAGACAGACGCGATGTTGTTAACCGAGACACGGCTCTTCATCTAGCTGTAAAGCTCGGTGATGAGACCTCCGCGGAGATGCTTATGGCTTCCGGAGCTGACTGGAGCTTGCAGAACGAGCAGGGATGGAGCGCTCTACAAGAAGCTATCTGCGGTAGAGAAGAGAGGATTGCTATGATCATCGTGAGGCATTATCAGCCTCTTGCTTGGGCTAAATGGTGCAGGAGGTTGCCTCGACTTGTGGCTACGATGCATAGAATGAGAGACTTCTACATGGAGATCACTTTCCATTTCGAGAGCTCGGTGATACCTTTTATCTCTAGAGTGGCGCCTTCTGATACTTACAAGATATGGAAGAGAGGTGCTAATCTTAGAGCTGATATGACGTTAGCTGGCTTTGACGGTTTCAGGATTCAAAGATCGGATCAGACTATACTCTTTCTTGGAGATGGGTCAGAAGACGGTAAAGTTCCTTCAGGTTCTCTTCTTATGATATCACACAAGGAGAAAGAGATTATGAATGCGTTGGACGGTGCCGGTGCTCCTGCGACAGAGGAAGAGGTTCGTCAAGAAGTGGCTGCTATGTCCAAAACGAGCATATTCAGACCAGGGATCGATGTTACTCAAGCGGTTCTGTTCCCGCAGTTGACATGGAGGCGTCAGGAGAAGAGTGAGATGGTTGGAAAGTGGAAAGCTAAAGTGTATGATATGCACAATGTGGTTGTTAGTATAAAGTCTAGGCGAGTCCCTGGTGCGATGACAGATGAGGAGCTTTTCTCGAATACTAATCAAGAAAACGAAAGTGAGAACGAGGATCTTGGAGATGTCTTGACGGAAGATGAGAAGAAGCAGCTAGAGTTAGCACTCAAGTTGGATTCGCCGGAAGAATCTTCTAACGGTAGGATTCCTCAGACGCATATGGAGGAAAGGGAGGTTCCAGTAACAGATGGAAACGGGTATTATTGCAAACAGGAGAAGAAAGGTTGGTTTAGCGGGTGGAGGAAACGAGAGGAAGGAGACAAACGAAGTAGCGTTCCTCCGAGAAGTTCTCTTTGTGTTGATGAGAAAGTAAGTGATCTTCTTGGGGAGGACGATGATGATTGTCCATCTGGTGGAGGAAGAGAGATAAAACCGGGTAGACACTCAACAGTTGAGAGTGTTGTGAGAGATGATTCATCAAAAGCTTCAACATCAGAAGGCAAGCGAAAGGAAGGAAGCAAAGAGAATGAGTACAAGAAAGGGCTTAGACCAATTCTTTGGCTCTCTGAGAGGTTCCCATTGCAGACAAAGGAGCTTCTTCCATTGCTTGATATACTTGCAAACAAAGTCAAAGCAGTTCGGCGTTTAAGGGAGCTTATGACTACAAAACTACCATCCGGAACATTCCCTGTCAAGGTCTGGTTAAACCTTGATGATCATTATCATCATAATTAGTCAATGTACTTTACTCATTTTATTGAGATTTTTGTCACAGGTTGCTATTCCGGTGATCCCTACGATTAGAGTACTTGTTACATTCACAAAGTTTGAAGAGCTAGAAGCTATTGAAGATGAGTTTGTAACGCCTCCATCTACCCCTACTTCTCCGGTGAAGAACAGTCCTAGAGATGAACCACAGACCTCATCAAGCTCATCCTCCTCTTCATGGTATCAATGGATCAAAACACCGAACCAGCGTCCATCAACAAGCTCAGGAGGGTTTAATAATGGTAAATCCGAAAACGATCAAGACCCATTTGCAATTCCAAGGGGATACAACTGGATCACATCTGAAGAGAAGAAAAAGAAGATCCAAGAGAAGAATAAAGCTAAGAAGGGGAAGTCATCACAGAACAGCTGAAGAAACACCAAGTAAGAAGGATGTTTCTTGTCTCTCTGAAAACATTGCGGGGAAAAAATACTGAAATAGGAAAATCTAGCAGATTATAATATATAGTGGGGTGGGGGTGGGGGGAATAGAGGAATGATGTGGATTAAATGTTGTTGTGACTTTATATTTGCTTATGATTCTTTCTTTTGTCTTTTGTTTTTAATCGTTGGAGGTGATTTACACTCTGTTATCATCTTGAAATAAGCTGTAGTTGTTGGTATGAGATGGGAGATTCAACATATTGTTTCTTCAAACTTCTCTCTTAATGTGTTTTATTCTTCTGTTTCTCTCTCCATTAGAGTGGTGTTATTACAGAATAGACAAAGAACTCATGAACAGAGATCGAGAATGCGTTCTTGAAAATTCTAATGACAGTGTTGTTATCAATGAAAGACATTATAGCCTTCTAATTTGACATTACAGCCCCTATGAAATTCTAATGACAGTGTTGTTTTATCAATGAAAGACAGAGTAGTTACTACACTCGTTTTCTTTAATCAGCTGGCTCGTTCTTACAGATGTCAAATTAGAAGTTAAGCAAAATATAATTGTATGTTACTTAAAGAGTGTTCAAATGGCAATGGTGCAACAACCTGACCTTTAATTGCATTCCAATTCATCAACCAGTGCTGTTAAGTTCTAACCACAACCTAACTAACTAACTTGACCAATCTTGCATCCGTGGATGTTTCTGTACAAAAGCAGGACAATATTATTAAGTATTCTACATGGTTTAGAAATGAGTTTAATTAGAGTCTTATAAAATAACTCGTACGTTAGCTTTTTGCGGTGTAAAAAGACAGAGACAGACTCTGTGCTTGGACACTATGGGACCTGAAACTTGTCATAAAAGTAATTAATTACGACTTTTTTGACATCCGAAGGGTCCACGAGCTTCTTGGCCGGATCAGGGTATAACCCAAACGGGTCCAAATTTTCTCGGGATTTTAAATTGTTTTAGGTAAATGACTACTTTACCCTTGTCTTCTTTTCTACTTTTTTTTCTCCTTCTTTTCTCACATTAGTCCTCGTTTTATTTGTTGTTTAGTAGTGTCTTTATAGATCTCTAAGTTTTCTCGCGACAGCACCATTTAAATCCTCTGATTAGATAGACGGTGGATCGGATCGAGCCGAATCGAATCGAATCGAATCGAGGATTTAGGGTTTTTGAAAGGAAAAAAAATGGCGCAACAATCGCTGATCTACAGTTTCGTAGCTCGAGGGACGGTGATCCTCGTGGAGTTCACTGATTTCAAAGGTAACTTCACCTCCATCGCTGCACAGTGCCTCCAGAAGCTCCCTTCCTCAAACAACAAGTTCACCTACAACTGCGACGGTCACACCTTCAACTACCTCGTCGAAGATGGATTCAGTGAGTCATTACCGTTTTGATTTTGATCTATATAGCTTCCTTACGTTTTTACACCACTCGGTGCTTGCCTCGATTGAAGCTTTTAGAGTTTTAGATCTGATTGTAATCTTTTGTAACTGTATTGATTTGGTTCATTGTTTGTTTGTTGTAGCGTATTGTGTTGTTGCGGTTGAATCTGCTGGGAGGCAGATTCCGATGGCGTTCTTGGAAAGAGTGAAAGAGGATTTTAACAAGAGATATGGTGGTGGAAAGGCTGCTACTGCTCAAGCAAACAGCTTGAATAAAGAGTTTGGGTGGGAACATATTCTTTTACTAATATTGTTGATTGATTCTCTCTTTGGACTGAGTCTGTTTTGGTTGCTTTGAAAGCTCTAAGCTGAAAGAGCACATGCAGTATTGTATGGATCATCCTGATGAGATTAGCAAGCTTGCTAAGGTGAAGGCTCAAGTCTCTGAAGTTAAGGGTGTTATGATGGAGAACATCGAGAAGGTTATATAATCTGAGCTCTTTTTTTTTTTGTTTGTTGATGTCACACATGTTTTGCTGTTAAACTCAATTCAATTTCAGGTTCTTGACCGTGGTGAGAAAATTGAGCTTCTAGTGGACAAAACCGAGAACCTTCGCTCACAGGTTAGACTCTAATGATGCAGATATGAAGCTGGTTCACCATGTTGACTTATCTCTTGTTTGATTTAAACTCGGAACTGGTGCAGGCACAAGATTTCAGAACAACGGGGACGCAGATGAGAAGAAAGATGTGGCTTCAAAACATGAAGATAAAACTCATAGTTCTTGCCATCATTGTCGCATTGATTCTCATAATCGTGCTCTCAGTTTGCCACGGCTTCAAGTGTTAAAAGCTCAGAAAATTCAAAAACTCTCTTGAGAATGGATCTTTCTCACTCGGTTCATGGGTACTGCCTTTTTCTTTTATTGTTCTATCATCATTATCATTCTAATGTTTTCCGCTTAAATTGGTTTTGTATAGATAGACATATATGTATGCTTCATATTTGCTATATTACTTTGCACCTGATAACGTTGATCCCATGCGAATCAGTAGTATTCCCCAAGAGAATGAAACTATTAAATGGAGATAATGATGATATTGGCCTAGTTTATGAAAACCGATATCCTATGTGTTTCGACCACCTCCGAGGAGAACCGATATAGGATTTAGTGGAACCCAAAGACAAGGCACGATATGGGAGCTAAATTTACATGATTATCACTTCAAACCACACTGTTTCCAAAAGCAGAGTAAAAAGAGTAATAGGAGCTAAAGTTACATGATTATTACTTCAAACCTTATCGTTTTTAAGTTGTAGTAGGCTCACGAGCTCTGTGGCTGTCATTGTCTGAGTCTTGCTTTTCCTGTGTTTAAAACTCTGAGAATGTTTCGGTCTACATTTCTGCTTACCGTTATTATGATACCCATATACTCAGAGAAAGGACGTTCAAGGTGTAAAGTTCCAAAGTGAGCATATTAAAACTATGTTGTCATCTGATGGAACAAAACCTTTTCTATAATTCGTGAAGCAAAAACAAAGTAAAAAAGGAGAATGGGGTGAGAGAGGCTAGAACTCTCGACCTCAGGATCACTCAGTAGCTATGAGACCTACGCGCTAGCCAACTGCGCCACCACCCCATCTTGTTATAATAATCTCCACAAGGCTTTTTCTTTGGACTGAGCCCGCCAATTACATGTTGGATTATACGCATAAGTAATAACCTCTTCATAAAATTCAATTTATTTTTACATGTTAAAAAACACGATTATTTGTAATAATGTTACTTATGTAGTAGCTATATAATTACTAGAAGCTAGTGACTTGTGTAATTTGTAAAAGTCTCTAGCGATGTTATTTGGTGAAGAAGACCTAGCTATTGTTATTCCACTTTACGGACGTTGCTGAGCTCATCCACACCGTCTCCTCTCTCAAACACCCCGGCTGCTCCCATTCCCGACCCTGCACGGTTTCCCAAACCCATACCTTAGCGACAGTGAGAGTTTGATATTAATATTTGGGAGTGAGAGTGAACATACCTATGCACATTGACACAACTCCAAAACGGCAGTCTTTACCACGACGTTTCATCTCGTGCAGCAGCGTTGCAACGCATCTGGCGCCTGAGAAAGTGTGACAGAGTCTTGTTTGATCAAAGGAACTCAACTCACTAACCATATGGGAACGTGGAGGAAGCATACCTGTAGCACCTAAGGGATGTCCAATGGCTATAGCCCCTCCATTGACATTGATCTTCTCCGGGTCTAGCCCCAGCTTGTTCCGACAATAAACAAACTGAGATGCAAATGCCTAAGCAAATACAGTAGATTTTAGACACAGAACATAAGGGCTACAGAATAGAACGAAGAGTTGTTGTATGATTTTTTAACCTCGTTAATCTCAAACAAGTCGATGTCATCAAGTTCTAAACCAGCCGCCTTGACTGCAGCAGGAATAGCAGCAGCTGGCCCAATGCCCATAACCGCTGGGTCCACACCAACTGCAGCAAATGTCCTGCAATGTGTCCAAGACCGCTTTAGTTTTACTCAAAATTAATCAAAGAAAGGTAAATATAAAGTATCAAACTTACCTGAATACACCAAGAATGGGAAACCCTTTCTGCATTGCGACACTCCTCTTCATGAGGAGAACTGCTCCTGCACCATCACTTACTTGGCTAGAATTTCCTGTTCAACACAAGTGAAGCACTGAGTTCACAAACAAACAAAATCTCTGCGATGTGAAGATAGTACCAGCAGTTGTGGATCCGTCTTTCTTAAACACAGGCTTTAGCTTTGCAAGGCCAGAAAGCGTTGTGGTAGGTCGAATCCCATCATCCACAGAAACTGTTATGGGTTTCTCATCACCTGTCTTTGGGTCAACAATCTGAAATGTTAAAACCAAAAGTCATTAACAAGGGGAAAGAGCACTTGACGCATCATGAAGAAATCTAAAATATTCATTGTTGTCATCAGGTTGTAAAACAGCATCTACCCTGGTGTTTACGGGGATTATTTCATCCTTGAATTTACCGGAAGCAGTAGCAGAAGCGGCCTTTCTGTGAGAATCAACCTACACATTTAACTCCATAAACTAAGGCTGGCAGGTAACATCAAGTACATGCATTGGAAGTGATTAGAAAGTTTATTAGAGTTACAGCAGCTTGATCCTGCTCCTCCCTTGAGACACCAAACCGGTGTGCTACATTCTCTGAAGTAATACCCATTGGAAGAAGGCAACTTTGTGCTTGTTCAAACTTCTTCACCTGCAACAACAGAATAGGTCCCAAGGAAGGGATTAAAACTCAACAGAGACATTCAAAACACTCCAGAAAGGAGGGAGACAACAGGTACATTTGGGTTGACTGATCCTTTCCATCCCCTTGGACTGGTTGTCATGGACTCAAGCCCAGCTCCGATTCCTGTATCCAACGTATTGTGAGCTCAATTCTCCATGCCAACAAATAAAAATAAATTTGGAGAGTTAATCTCTTACCAATGTCATAGAATCCTGCTTTTATGGCAGCAGCAACGTCAGCAACAGCCTGAAGCCCGGATGAACACTGTCTGTTCACGGTTCTGATGGGAACAGTTTCTTCCAACCAAAAAACATAAGAGCATAAGCACAAAGCAAAGATTTTATATTACAGATCACCAAACTAAACAAGAAATCTCACCGGGGAAACCAGCATAGAAGGCAGCCATCCTGAACTCAGTGGCTTTCTGAGATCCTGATCCCAAAACATTGCCAACAACAATGTCACCAACTTCACTTGGGTCTAACTTTGTCTTCTCTATCAGTGCCTGCCAACAACAAAAAGCCACGACGTTGGAAAAGAGGGAGGGGGGAAGCAAACATAACAGAATTGAAGAAAGACTAGACATACTCTCAGCACAGGTGCAAGCAGCTCGTCAGGATATGTATCCTTGAAGCTTCCACGCTTTGCCTTGCAAAGTGCTGTCCTTTGTGCCCTGTGAGTTTTCATCGTCACAAATAATCTTAGAAAAAGTTGATTATTTTTGTCATAAGAAGAAGAAAAAAAAAGAGAAACTTAACGCGACGATGACAACATCATCTCCATATAGAGAGGTCCTCTGATACGCAGCACTGTCTCCCGCTAAGCAAGCTGACGCCTATCGAGAAGGAAACAACAACGCGTTAAGAGATGCGTTCGTAAATGAAAAAAAAAGCAGCCTTTCATCGATCTCTATCGAACTAACAATCACCATAACAAGCGGTGTGTATCTATCTATTCAGAGTTATGATTTTGAGCAATTAGCGATCGGGAATTCAAAATTGGGATGGATCAGAGGAGCTTACAGAGAGAGAAGCCTGTGAAGAATAAGAAGACGGAAGAGGTTGAAGATGGTGAAGCAGTACCCTTTGTCTCTCCATCGCCTTCTCCATTTTCGCTTTGTTCTGTTACAAAACTACAAATGATCTAATCAAAACGGTTATTATCCAACAACTGATTTAAAAAGAAAAAAAAATAAATAACTAGACCAGCTCAGTCCGGTTAAGAGTGGTTAATTCTGGTTCAGTTCTTTGAACGACGCCGTTTTAACGATTAGGGTTTTAGATTTTTTTCCTTCTTCTCTTCTTACATATTTAGCTTCTCTCCCCACAGACAGAAAACACTGTCGTCCGTCATTTTTTTTTCGACGGCTCCATTCTCTTCTCCACCTTTCATCTCCCCGATTCTCTTCGTAAGTCTCTCGATTCTTAGTCTCCTTTCGGTTATGGAATTGACTCTCTTTCGGTTATGGAATTGACTCTCTACTCTCTGTATTCCCTTCGGTTTTACTGTTTTGTTGTTTCTTCTGTGGTTTGATTTCAGTTAGTTTTTCATAATCAATATAAAATGCTTTTAACTTTTATGCGTTGTGAGTGATGAAGCTGGTGACTTGTTTATACAGTTTACTACAACTCCATATTGAACTTGTTTGCTGTTCCTGGTTCAGTTGTATTACGAAACTATAATGATTTGTTTGCTGTTCTTTGTTCAGGTTTATTACGAAACTATAATGATGTGTTTGCTGTTATTAGTTCAGTTTTATTACAAAACTATGATGAGTTGTTTGCTGTTCTTGGTACAGTTTTATTACAAAAGTATAATGATTTGTTTGGGTTCTTTAATCTTGTTGTTAATGTTTTAATTAATATGTGCAGATTAATAAGCAAAAATGGTGCAATATAATTTCAAGAAGATCACTGTTGTTCCCAATGGAAAGGACTTTATCGACATCATCCTCTCACGGACTCAGCGTCAGACGCCAACTGTTGTTCACAAGGGCTACAAGATTAACCGTCTGCGTCAGTTCTACATGAGGAAGGTTAAGTACACTCAGACTAACTTCCATGAGAAGCTTTCCACCATCATTGAAGAGTTTCCTCGCCTTGATCAAATCCATCCTTTCTATGGTGATCTTCTTCACGTCTTGTACAACAAAGATCACTACAAGCTCGCTCTGGGACAAGTGAATACCGCCAGGAACTTGATCAGCAAGATTGCTAAAGATTACGTGAAGCTGCTTAAGTATGGTGATTCTTTGTACCGTTGCAAGTGTTTGAAAGTTGCTGCTCTTGGGCGTATGTGTACTGTGTTGAAGAGGATCACTCCTAGTTTGGCTTATCTTGAGCAGATTAGGCAGCACATGGCGAGGCTTCCTTCTATTGATCCCAACACTCGAACTGTGTTGATTTGTGGGTATCCTAATGTCGGCAAGAGTTCTTTCATGAACAAAGTTACCAGAGCTGATGTTGATGTCCAACCTTATGCTTTCACCACTAAGTCGCTCTTTGTTGGTCATACTGATTACAAGTACTTGAGGTATCAGGTCATTGATACCCCTGGGATTTTGGACAGGCCGTTTGAAGACCGTAACATCATTGAGATGTGCAGTATCACGGCGTTGGCTCATCTTAGAGCTGCTGTTTTGTTCTTTCTGGACATTTCAGGGTCGTGTGGTTACACTATTGCTCAGCAGGCTGCTCTTTTCCACAGCATAAAGTCTCTGTTTATGAACAAGCCTTTGGTGATTGTCTGCAACAAGACTGATCTGATGCCCATGGAAAATATATCTGAAGAAGATAGGAAACTGATTGAAGAGATGAAAGCTGAGGCTATGAAGACTGCCATGGGAGCAAGTGAAGAAGCAGTGCTTTTGAAGATGAGTACTCTGACGGAAGAAGGTGTGATGTCTGTGAAGAATGCTGCCTGCGAGAGGCTGTTGGATCAGAGGGTTGAGGCGAAGATGAAATCCAAGAAGATCAACGACCACTTGAACAGGTTCCACGTGGCGATGCCTAAGCCTCGTGATAACATAGAAAGGCCCGCTTGCATACCTCAGGCGGTTCTTGAGGCTAAAGCTATGGAAGCTGCTGCAGTGGAGAAGCGAAAGACGGAGAAAGATTTGGAAGAGGAGAACGGTGGAGCTGGAGTTTACTCTGCTAGTTTGAGGAAGCACTACATCTTGCAGCATGAAGAGTGGAAGGAGGACATACTGCCTGAGATTCTCGATGGTCACAACGTTGCTGACTTCCTTGATCCAGACATTTTGTTGAGGCTTGAGGAGTTGGAACGTGAAGAAGCAATCAGGCAGGCTAATGGTGAAGAAGAAGATTTCGAGATGGATGGCGAAGAG
Organism: Sinapis alba; assembly: GCA_012274485.2. Lineage (NCBI taxonomy): Eukaryota > Viridiplantae > Streptophyta > Magnoliopsida > Brassicales > Brassicaceae > Sinapis > Sinapis alba. The sequence goes on from MU106452.1 coordinate 53,370, forward strand.
CTTACAGAGGAGCAGAAGGATCAGCTTGCTAAGATTAGGAACAAGAAAGCTGTGCTCATTCGAGAGCATAGGCTCAAGAAGACGGTTGCACAGAACAGATCAACTGTTCCTAGGAAGTTTGACAAGGACAAGAAGTACACAACTAAGAGAATGGGTAGGGAACTATCTTCTCTGGGACTTGATCCGTCTTCTGCAGTGGACCGTGCAAGAAGCAAGTCGAGAGGGAGGAAGAGGGACCGGTCTGAAGATGCAGGTGGTAACGATGCAATGGATGTGGATGATGAGCAACAGTCGAACAAGAAGATGCGCGTTAGATCAAAGTCGAGATCCATGTCGATATCGAGATCACAGTCAAGGCCACCAGCGCATGAAGTTGTGCCTGGTGAAGGATTCAAAGACTCTACTCAGAAGAAGTCGGCTCTTAAGATTAGCAATAGCTCTCACAAGAAGAGAGACAAGAATGCACGACGTGGTGAAGCTGATAGAGTTATACCAACTCTCAGGCCGAAACACTTGTTCTCAGGGAAGAGAGGTAAAGGAAAAACAGACAGGCGTTGATGAAACCAAACAAGGTAACTCTTTAACTAATTTTTTTACAACAAACCTTGTTTTGGTTGCAATCTCGACATTAATGTGTTATTTGGTTGTTTTGTTACAGGGGAAAAAAATGCTGGATCGATTGAAGAACATGTCTCAAGTTTTGGATTATGCTTTACCTTTTGTTTACTTTTATTATGTTATGCATCTTTTGTGGTTTTTCTACAGACATTATATGAAACATTGTAGCGTCTTCTGTGAGCATTGTGTTTGGAGGACTAAGAATCGTTTTAATGGATTTATTTTAATTAATCTTTTGATTGCAAATGGTCTGTTATGTTGGTGTTTGTTTATGATTATAAGTTAAGGACCAGATTCTCAACAGTGCAAATGATCTAGTTCTTCTTTTTGGAATCTAAATCACAATATGAAATATAGTTGTCACTCGCAAGTCCATGCATGAGTCCCGATAAATATTACTTTTGTGATCATTTTATGATTCTACCATCAAACAACACTTTTCAACAAATGTTTAATTATAAATAATACTGACCTCATGACAATGCAACTACAAAGAGCCAAATCTTGAAGTTTCACAAACAATATAAGACCGTTTTAAAAGATAGAAACTAACAAAAACACATATAACGCTCTCTGTCTCGAGTTTTAAAATGCATGAGAACAACATCCAAGAGCAAACATCCCAGAGCTCCAAATGATCTCTTTTTTTGCATGCAACACTTTTTTTGAAACCTTTCTAATATGGAAAAGAGAGAGATCTCAGTATTTGGCTTTTAACGGTATGACTCAGGACGTTTAGGTTTGCTCTGTATCACTTGCTCGATCTTGTCCAGAACATGTGGTGTTAACAATGGGATCACATCAACAGCCTTCATGTTTTCTTGAATCTGTATAATAGTACCACAGACACACAAAAAAAAACTTAGTCAAGTCTAGACTTGATGACATTCCCTATGTTCCTGAGAATGTGGTAACGTAAGAAAGAACTAACCTGTGACTCCCTCGTGGCACCAGTGATAACTGATGACACATTAGGATTTGAAGCACACCATGCTATTGCAAGCTGAGCCAATGTCACACCTAGCTCATCTGCAATCGGCTTGAGACCGCTGACTTTCCTCAGCACGTCATCCACAAGTGATCTATTGGCAAGGTTCTGCAAACAGAAGTTAAACCAGTAAGATGTATTAGATACAGAAGCAAAGATAAAAGAGTTCAAAACAATCATGACCAAGAGTAATACTTTGTAGTTCTCCAGTGCAAATCGGCTGTCGGAAGGAATAGCTCCCTTGTTGTATTTACCAGTGAGCACACCGGATGCAAGTGGGCTCCAAGTAGTTAGACCTATGCCATGATTGCTGTACAGAGGAAGAAACTCTGACTCAACCTACATAACCATAAGACCACAACAACTTCAGCTACATAACATGAGAGAGCACAACTTAAAAACTGAAAGAGAAAGAGTGTAAGATAACAAACCTTGTGCCTAGCGAACATGTTGTACTCAGGCTGTTCAACGATTGGACCAACCAAATCCAGTCTCTCAGCAGCTCCCCATGCCTCTGTGATTTGTTGAGCTGACCATTCACTTGTTCCCCAGTAGAATGCCCAACCCTTATCAATCACGTAGTTCATCGCCCTCACTGTCTCTTCTATAGGTGTTGAAGCATCCGGCCTGTGACAGATAAAATGAACCTATAGCTACTAAGATCTATGCAAAAAAAAATCCCCACTATGTCTTAACCATCACACATCACAAAGACATCAAGATGAATAATCAGCATGAACAAGTCAAGAGATCCATATGAAAACCAAAAACAAGTCAAGATAATGTTTTTAAAAAATGAAACGTATTTTTCAAGATAACCAAAGCCCATCACTTGAGAATTAAATGCAGAGACAACATAGTACACAAGACAAGCTTCATTGTCAGAAGCTTAAGAGTCAAATCATATCAAATGAAAAAAATGAAAAAAATGAAAAAAAAATGACTTGAATCTTTTATCACCTGTGACAATAGAGCACATCGACATAGTCCATATCGAGCCTTTTGAGAGACGCTTTGGTTCCTTCAACGATATGTTTCCTCGACAAACCTTTATCGTTAGGACCAGGACCACCCCAGAAGATCTTGGTGGAGACAACGATGTCGGATCTGCGCCAACCCAGCTCACGAATCGCCTGACCCATAATCTCCTCAGCGCGACCATTAGCGTAAACCTCGGCGTTGTCGAAGAAATTGACTCCGTGATCACGACAACACTGAAGAATCGACTTGGCTTCTTTCACATCGAGCTGGTTGCCGAAAGTAACCCACGCTCCGAAAGAGAGCGTGCTCACCTTCAGACCCGATCTCCCCAAGTTCTTGTACTGCATCTTTTGCAGATATCGAGACGACAAAATCTGTTTGATCTGAAGAGTTGAAATAATAGCAAGTGACACTTAAAAGAAAAAAAAGTGTGATAAGATCCGGTTTGGTTTAACTTTTCCGGTACACGTCAACCAAATTCTAATAAAGTTTTGACATCAATTTCGAATAAAGTTTATGGCTCATTCACAATCGAATTTAATATTTGAATAGATTTATATAATTTCCAAAACGTCGAGAAATTGATTATTTGATAACGGTATATTCCGGTTTGAGGGTACACTCCGGTTTAGTGTGAATTTTGAATCGTTCGTCGTACTTGAGAGACCAAACACATTAAAGATGGTCGTGATCTCGTACTTTGGTTATTAAAAGGTTAAAGATGTCTCAAGGAGAAGATTTGTTGGCTCTTAATGGCCACAGGATCACATGTGGTGGCCATGTGGCATGTGGGTGTGACTTTAGTCTAATCTCCATGGAGAGTTGTGTTGTAATGGGAGAGCGTTGGGGTATACGAATGATATCAAGTCACCGTCACGTGAAAATTGTTCACTCATGTTCACGCCGAAAGACACAGCATATTGAACTCTGTTTTTTTTTTTTTTATGTGTCTTGGGCTTTGTTTTTATGTACGCTACTTCAAGGCCTAAAGGTATCTTACTTTCCAAATTTTGTAGTGAACTCTTTCACATGAGATGGTGGACTTTTTTGCAAACAAGTTGGGCTGATAAAAATCAAATCTTCTCTTCTTTTCTTTTGACAAAGGACGAAGCCCACCACTAGTCGATATGCCTCATGACTTCAAAGCCTGAAACTGGTTTTCTTGTGATAATGTAATGTCCATTAGGCCCATTAGACATTGTGGGCCTAATTATATTTGTTATTTGTGTTTTCTTACCTGAAAAAAAATAAAAAAAAATAGTAAAACCACCTAAAAAACCTAAAGACACGCGTTGAGAGAGACAAAACAAGGACTGTGTCCTCGACTCTGTTGTTCTCGAAGTCACAGGCTTCTTCTCTGTCTCGTGAGAGAGAGTGAGAGAGAGATAGAGACTAAAACCCTACCTCGCTTTCTTCATTGATCCTAGCAATGAATACCTCCCAGGCAACTCGTGCGGCTCTGTTTTTAAACGTAATTTATTCTCTTACTCACTATCTCCTCTGTTTTGTTGATGATTAAGCTCAAACTTCTCCTCTTCTATTGCATAATAGTTTCATAAGTGGTGTGAATACCGTCGCATGCGTCTCTGATGTTTCATTTTGGTAAAAAGATTCCATTTTTCTGGATTTTTTTTTTGTTTTAACAAAACTTTAATGGGTCTTGCAGGGTTCTAATAGACAAACGACGCTTTTGCAGCGAAGCTCTACAAATCAATTATGGGGTGGTTCTGTTAGATTTCAAACCTCAAAGCTGCGGTCTTTGAATCGAACAAAAGCTGCTGGCTTGAGATGTTGTACGCCTAAAGCTTCTTCTCTTTCTGTTGTTGAGCAACCGAGCTTGGTTGAGAAGCCTGCTGTAGAGGTTATCCATTACTACCGTGTGCCTTTGATTCAAGAAAGCGCAAACGCTGAGCTTCTCAAGGCGGTTCAAACCAAAATCAGCAACCAGATTGTCAGTTTGACGACAGAGCAGTGTTTCAACATTGGGATTGAGTCGGAGTTGGCAGAAGAAGAAAAGCTGTCTGTTCTGAAGTGGATTCTTCAAGAAACATTTGAGCCAGAGAATCTAGGTACTTGTACTGTCATGCTATGTTGTGTGTTTTGTTGCAGTGGTAACAAAACTGTTTGCTTGAGCCTCTTTGTTATTGATGATTTTCAGGAACGAATAGTTTCCTTGAGAGAAAGAAGCGGGAAGGACTTCATGCTACAATTATTGAAGTTGGTCCCAGATTGTCTTTTACAACAGCTTGGTCCACCAATGCAGTTTCGATATGTAAAGCTTGTGGTTTAAACGAAGTGACTCGCTTGGAAAGGTCTAGGAGGTACCTCTTGTTCAGCAATGAGTCACTCTCAGAGAATCAGACAAAGGAATTTGCTGCAATGGTACACGACAGAATGACGGAGTGTGTGTACACCCAAAGGCTGACTTCATTTGAGACAAATGTGATTCCTGAGGAAGTACAGTATGTGCCTGTGATGGAGAAAGGCAGAGAGGCGCTGGAATATATCAACCAGAGGATGGGTTTAGCATTTGATGAGCAAGATTTGCAGTATTACACTAGACTTTTTAAAGATGACATTAAGCGTAACCCCACCAATGTTGAGCTATTTGACATCGCTCAATCCAACAGCGAGCACAGTAGACATTGGTTCTTTGCTGGGAACATTGTTATTGATGGAAAGCCAATGGATAGGTCTCTTATGCAGATTGTAAAGAGCACTTGGGAGGTAACAATAAATGGCCTTTTCTACAGTTTTTGAGCTTTTTATATTAATGATAAAAAAAACTCTTATCTTATGTGCAGGCAAATCGAAATAACTCTGTCATTGGGTTTAAGGATAACTCCAGTGCTATAAGAGGCTTTATGGTGAACCAGCTACGGCCTCTACTTCCTGGTTCTACTTGCTTACTTGATGTCAGTGCACGTGATCTCGACATATTGTTCACTGCTGAGACCCATAATTTCCCTTGTGCGGTGGCTCCTTATCCTGGTGCTGAGACAGGTGCTGGAGGTCGAATTAGGGACACACATGCAACTGGAAGAGGCTCTTTTGTGGTTGCATCCACTTCTGGATACTGTGTTGGGAACCTCAACATGGAGGGATCTTATGCTCCGTGGGAAGACTCATCGTTCCAGTATCCATCAAACCTAGCTTCACCGTTACAGATACTCGTTGATGCTAGCAATGGTGCATCTGACTATGGGAACAAATTTGGAGAGCCAATGATTCAAGGATACACCAGGACTTTTGGAATGAGACTGCCAAGTGGGGATAGGCGAGAGTGGTTGAAGCCGATTATGTTTAGTGCAGGTATTGGACAGATAGATCATACTCACATAACTAAAGGTGAGCCAGAAGTTGGGATGCTTGTTGTTAAGATTGGTGGACCTGCTTACCGTATTGGTATGGGAGGAGGTGCAGCTTCGAGTATGGTTAGTGGTCAGAATGATGCAGAGCTTGATTTCAATGCTGTCCAGCGTGGGGATGCTGAGATGTCGCAGAAGCTGTACCGTGTTGTCCGTGCTTGTATTGAGATGGGCGAGAAGAATCCCATTATCAGCATTCATGACCAAGGCGCTGGTGGGAACTGCAATGTCGTCAAAGAGATTATTTATCCAAAAGGTGCAGAGATTGATATAAGAGCGGTTGTTGTGGGTGATCATACTATGTCGGTGTTGGAGATTTGGGGAGCAGAGTATCAAGAGCAAGATGCAATTTTGGTGAAAGCTGAGAGCCGAGAGGTTTTGCAATCTATCTGTAAGAGGGAAAGGCTTTCAATGGCTGTGCTTGGGACAATTAACGGGGAAGGTCGTTGTACTTTAATTGACAGCACAGCTGCAGCTAAGTGCAAGAAAGAAGGGCTACCTCCACCTCCTCCTGCTGTGGATCTTGAACTCGAGAAGGTTCTTGGTGACATGCCTAAGAAAACGTTTGAGTTCAACCGCGTTTCTTGTGCACGGGAACCACTTGATATCGCTCCTGGGATTACTTTGATGGACTCTTTGAAAAGGGTTCTGAGATTACCATCGGTTTCTTCGAAGCGGTTCTTGACAACTAAAGTTGATAGATGTGTGACAGGTCTTGTTGCACAGCAGCAAACAGTTGGACCATTGCAGATTACCCTTGCTGATGTTGCAGTCATCGCACAGACATTCACAGATCTAACAGGTGGTGCATGTGCCATTGGCGAGCAACCAATTAAAGGCTTGCTTGATCCAAAAGCCATGGCTAGATTAGCCGTTGGAGAGGCTTTGACAAATCTGGTTTGGGCGAAGGTTACTGCGCTATCTGATGTTAAAGCTAGTGGTAACTGGATGTATGCTGCCAAGCTTGAAGGAGAAGGGTCAGCGATGTATGATGCTGCAATTGCTCTAGCTGAAGCGATGATTGAACTTGGCATTGCAATTGATGGTGGAAAAGACAGTCTTTCCATGGCAGCTCATGCTGATGGTGAGGTTGTTAAAGCTCCAGGAAATCTTGTGATCAGTGCTTATGTTACCTGTCCAGACATCACAAAGACAGTGACTCCTGATCTGAAGCTTGGAGATGATGATGGTGGTGTTCTCTTGCATGTTGATTTGGCAAGGGGAAAGAGGAGATTAGGTGGATCTGCACTGGCTCAGGTTTTTGGTCAGATTGGAAACGACTGTCCTGATATTGATGATGTTCCATATCTTAAAGACGTTTTCGAGGGCGTTCAAGCTCTCATCTCAGAGAACTTAGTATCTGCTGGACATGATATCAGCGATGGTGGACTCATCGTAGCAGCTTTGGAGATGGCTTTTGCTGGAAACAAAGGTATAAACATCAACTTGGATTCCAACGGGATAAGCCTCTTTGAGACTTTGTTTTCTGAAGAACTCGGTCTCGTGATGGAGATTAGCAACAAGAACCTAGACGCTGTGCTGGAGAAACTCAGTGGTTACAATGTTACTGCTGAGATCATTGGGAAAGTCACTGACTCACCTTTGATTGAGGTGAAAGTGGATGGAATTACTCATTTGAGTGAGAAAACGTCTTTTCTCAGAGACATGTGGGAAGACACTAGTTTCCAGTTGGAAAAGCTTCAGCGACTGGCGTCTTGTGTGGAGATGGAGAAAGAAGGTTTGAAGTTGAGGCATGAGCCTAACTGGAAGCTCTCATTTACTCCTTCCTGGACCAATGATGATTATATGTCTAAGGGTAAGAACAATCTCTATAAAGCTTTTTTTCTCTCATAAGCTTATATTTCCTGATATGAGTTTTTGTTTATTGTATATGTTCTCAGATGTTAAACCGAAAGTAGCTGTGATCCGAGAGGAAGGCAGCAATGGAGACAGGGAAATGTCGGCTGCATTTTACGCTGCCGGTTTTGAACCGTGGGACGTGACAGTGTCTGACCTTCTAGCTGGAGCAATCACTCTTGATCAGTTCCGTGGGATTGTGTTTGTTGGAGGGTTTAGTTACGCTGATGTACTCGACTCAGCCAAAGGATGGGCAGCTTCAATAAGGTTCAACGAGCCTCTTCTAAGCCAGTTCCAGGAGTTCTACAAGAGACCAGACACGTTCAGCCTCGGAATCTGCAATGGCTGTCAATTAATGGCCTTGTTAGGATGGGTACCAGGCCCTCAAGTTGGCGGGTCACTCGACACGTCGCAGCCAAGGTTTGTCCACAACGAGTCAGGAAGGTTTGAGTGCAGGTTCACAAGCGTGACCATTAAGGACTCTCCATCGATAATGCTGAAAGGAATGGAGGGAAGCACCTTAGGAGTTTGGGCAGCTCATGGAGAAGGAAGGGCTTATTTCCCTGACGAAGGAGTCTTGGACCGTATGCTTCACTCAGATTTGGCTCCGTTGAGATACTGTGATGATGATGGGAGTGTGACAGAAGCTTACCCTTTTAACCTCAATGGTTCACCTTTGGGGATAGCTGCTATATGTTCACCTGATGGAAGACATTTGGCAATGATGCCTCATCCTGAACGTTGTTTCTTGATGTGGCAGTACCCGTGGTACCCGAAGAGCTGGGACGTTGAGAAAGCTGGGCCGAGTCCCTGGTTGAAGATATTCCAGAATGCTAGGGACTGGTGCTCTCAACTTTAGCTTTAGAGTCATGTTATGAACTGGCGTTATGAAGCTTTTTCTACAGCATTTTTCTACAGCATTTTGTACTTGCCGAGTTATGCTAGGGACTGGCGTTATGAAGCTTTTTCTACAGCATTTTGTATTTGCCGAGTTTTCGTATCTGCTGTTTAGTGAGTGTGTTCTGACAATTGGGTCTACCGTTTTGAATTATTAATACATTTTCATATGAAGTTTAAAGAAAAAAAAAGAAAAAGAAAAAAGCAATCCGAGTTCGTTATCGATAGATATTGAAGTAGTTGAGGACAATAAAAGAAGCTCCTACAATATCATAACAATACAGTTTGGTTCCAGAAACATGCGGCTTTTGTCTACTGAACAGGTTATAATGAGACCCTCAACGTTTACTACAAAGTAGAAAATGGTATCCTATCGTATGATCCCACAATCTTGATTACGAGAGTTGTGTTATAATGGGAGAGCGTTGCCATATACGAAAAAGTCAAGTCACTGTCACGTGAAAAATGCTCTGCTCCCTTCTTCACTCGTGTTCAAACCGAAAGACGCATGCATTTTGAATTCTGTTTCTTTTCATGTGTTTTTGGGCTTTGTTTCTATGTAGGCCACTTTAAGGCCCATAATTATCCTACTTTCCAGATTTTGTAGTTATTGGTGGATTTTACAAACTAGTTGGGTTGATAAACAATCAAATCTTCTCTCTCTCTTTTTTGATAATAGGCTAATCAGATCTTGAAATGATGCTTGTGGTTATATATTTATTATCAATTATATAACTTTATGGAACGACATTTTTCAGTTTCTCTAAACTTTTAGAAAGTTATTTTATCCAGCAATTGAACGTACTATATTCTGCAAAAATGTTTTGTAAGCTAGGGTATAGTATCTCGCTATTTGTATAATTAAACTAGGGACTTTAGAAAAGGTGAAAATCTAATACTAATGTTTTGAGATTCAAGTTTATAATTATGAGTAGATATTAGGTAGAGTTTGTAATGAATTTATTTGGTAATGAATGGGTTGGGGAAACATAATGCATTTGATGCCATGTGAGTGTGGGGTTTTGCTTCGTTATCCATCTTAAGAAAATTCCAGTTTTATCGGCCACCAAGAAAATAAGAAAAGGAGGCAATTAATAAAGACCAAAAAGTTCGACGAAATCTCCTACCAAGGGTTGACATTTGTTTCTTGAGTTTTTTTTAATTCTCATTTCCTCGTACGCTATCAATTACTATTGTCTGAGATAAATGAATTTATTAATCTATCAAAGAGTCATGATATTCTCCACGATATCTTAGACATGATATGACCATGTCTATAAGTATTCCATTCTGTTCCACAACGTGCCAAAGTTTTGGTATAATTTTTGGCTGAGTTAGAATATTGGTTACCACTGCAAAGTCCATCTATAAATTATATAACTTTTGCCAATAAAACCAACTAAAATTTTAAAAAATCAAAAATCTTTGTTTTATTTCTTGTATAAAAATCTTGTCATCTAGTTTATAACAAAAATAACAGATAGGGTAACAAACAAACGAAAAACACAACGTCTCCTCATACCACAAAACGAAGACATCGATCGAGTGACGAGTGGATTCAAGCTCCTAGCTTCCATTCGATAAACGAACTAATGAACAGTCGGATAATGGTTACTTGCTGTTTTTCACTTATATGAGGAAAAGGAAACACCAAACATTTTGCACCAACAAGATCTTTTTTTTTTTTTTTTGAAAATAAACCCACCAACAAGATCTTTCTCTTTATTTATACCTTTTTGCACTTTTACAAAAGTAATTCGAGCAGTAAAAGTGTAACAAAAGAAAAGGTTTCAATAATTACCAGTTACCACCAAGTCCAACCTCTCCCATGATGAACACACATGGTATACATCATATATTATATATATATAGGAATATACTTTAAAATGAAATCTATATTTATTTGTACAAAATATATCTATGATTGATTAGAAGGAAAAGTTATATCATTGTCTTTTTTTTTTTTTTCTGTTTTTCAGTTCGGTCTGGAATATGATTTATTTTTTGTTTCAGTTTGCTTTGAATTAGTTTCAGTCTCCATTAATTCTGCTTAAATCGTTTTGACCAAATTTATTGAGCAACCAGTTTACAACTAATATAGTGAGAACAGTTTGAAACTTCTTCAGGTGGTTAGTCAATGACTCAACGCGTATTATTTAAGTTCCTCTACGTGGATTTTTCTTTCTTTCTTAGCCGTGATTTACGCTTCCGCCAATTCAGCAAGAAACTATGTCGACAACTGGTTTCCGTCATATTCTGCTTAAGTTATATTGTTTGATCAAAATTCATTTACATAAAATTTTGTATAGAAGGGGAAAACGTTTGAAAACATATACTTACAAACCTATGTAAATGCATTTATCATACATATATTACTACTAGTTTATATTTAGACATGTTCGATAGATTTTACAAGAATTCAATAATCCTTTGTTTTTGCTTTAAAAGGTCTGGTGTTTGGTTATAGTATATGATTAATTAAAAAGATTTTTATTTATTAAGTTTAAACAAGCAAAATTATATGTTATCAAAGGTGAAAAAGTATTAGTCAGCAAAAAAAAAACAGAACAAAAGCATTGAAGCGTGTGATGTCTGTTAATCACGCTTTTGAGCAGTTAGTGGAGGTTAGAGCGGTAAATAAAGAGATGGAGTTAACAACTAATCATGTTAAAGAAGCAAAACGAAGAATCAAATTGTATACACGTCGTCGTATCGTATAGATACATGACGGCCGTCTTAACAGCTCTTTTGCGTGTCGTCTTCTTTTCTTTCTTATTTTTTTGCCTCTCCATATTCTATAAAATCTCCAAGCTCGTACATTCACTGTCTTTTAACTCTCACCCCGCTCTCTCTCTCCACTGCTCTAATTCTTTCGGACAACGACAAACACTCTGCTCTAATGACGGTTCTTCCGACATGGATTTTAGCTATGACGTGTATATTCTTCTTCGTCGGAGCAATGGAGAACAAAACACACGACAAGAACTCATCTCTCTCCAGGTCTTTATCTATACATACACCTCTCTGTTTTCTATTCTCATGGGATGTTTTATTTTCATTATATGTTTTACATTAGTAATTCTTTTACATTTTTCATTCTTGAGCTACATTTCCCCAATATTTCTAAGAAAAAATCCCAAAAGGAATTACTCCATAAGAAATCATTAGTTCTTACTGTTTTAATTATTTTTTCAGCCGACAAAATTAGCAGCAGAAAAAGATAATTAATAAACTTGAGCCATTGAATTTTGTTCTGTGATTGAGATCCAAAGGTCTAGACCGTACATTACGCTTTTTAGCTTGCATGCACTCACGAGTCAACGCCATTGTGTAGGTACACTTGACTCTGTTTAGAGTAATTTACCGTATTTAGCCTTACACAATGAGCTACGCAGTACGCTTTCGAAACTATCAGTTAGGGCTATTTCCGTCATATAACAATAATTCTGAAGACACGTCACTCTAACTGTAGTCACTCTAACTGTAGTGTGTCAATGAACAATTGAACATTACTATAATGTCAACCATTAGTTTTATCTAGATTCTCAATCTAAGATTTATATATTCTTTATTAGATCGGACGAAATCGAATGGAACAAACACGCAGTGACGAATCCAGATGAAGTAGCGGACGAAGTTCTCACCTTGGTTGAAATGTAAGTACTACTGTTACACATTTTTATGTTTGTCTTTTTTAACGGTTCTCTGTAACGTCGTCTACCTCTAGAATCTTAGCCAGAGAACCTAACCCCACCGACACACGTCTATGAAAAAAGTCTTGAAGTGCATAAGTATCTATCCTCCACCATGTCATGTGCACATGTTGTCCTTATGTGATTTTTTTAAAAATTATCTATTTTAATTACATAATTTAAACCGGGTATGATTTGATTTATACAGGAGTGTAAGAAACCATACCGAGAGGAGGAAGCTAGGTTACTTTACTTGCGGAACAGGCAACCCAATCGACGATTGCTGGCGCTGCGATCGCAACTGGCACAAGAACCGCAAACGCCTAGCGGACTGCGGTATCGGTTTTGGAAGAAACGCGATCGGTGGTCGTGACGGGCGTTTCTACGTAGTCACTGACCCAAGTGACCACGACGCTGTTAACCCCAGACCGGGTACGTTACGTCACGCCGTGATCCAAGACCAACCACTATGGATCGTTTTCAAACGTGATATGGTGATTCAGCTGAAACAAGAGCTCATCGTTAACAGCTTCAAAACGATAGACGGACGCGGCGCAAACGTTCACATCGCTAACGGCGGTTGCATCACGATTCAGTTTGTGACCAACGTTATCGTCCATGGATTGCATATTCATGACTGTAAACCGACGGGGAACGCTATGGTGAGAAGCTCGGAGACGCATTTTGGGTGGAGGACGATGGCGGATGGTGACGCCATTTCAATCTTTGAGTCGAGTCATGTTTGGATTGATCACAACTCGTTGTCTCATTGTGCTGATGGGTTAGTGGATGCAGTCATGGGCTCGACGGCTATTACCATCTCTAACAACCACATGACTCACCACAACGAGGTTATGTTGCTCGGACATAGTGATTCTTACACTAAGGATAAAGCTATGCAAGTTACCATTGCTTATAATCATTTTGGGGTCGGACTTATTCAAAGGATGCCGAGGTATATATATATAAAGACAGAACAAAAAACAGAGTATGCTCTGTTTCTAAAAATAATGTTTACTGACCAATGCGGATAACTTTCTTGAAGGTGTCGACATGGTTATTTCCATGTCGTGAACAATGACTACACTCACTGGGAGATGTACGCCATTGGTGGAAGCGCAAACCCTACAATTAACAGTCAAGGAAACCGCTACGCCGCCCCTAAGAACCCCTTTGCTAAAGAGGTTTTGTGACATTATGATGCTATATGGTTGTGACATTATAATATTTGTGAGTTTGTGATGTTGAATGTTTTTTATAGGTGACAAAGAGAGTAGACACACCGGCGAGTCATTGGAAAGGATGGAATTGGAGATCGGAAGGAGATTTGCTTCAGAACGGAGCATACTTCACTTCTTCAGGAGCCGCTGCATCTGGTAGCTACGCACGTGCCTCTAGCCTTGCCGCTAAATCTTCTTCATTGGTTGCAACCATTACTTCTGACGCTGGAGCTCTACCTTGTCGTAGAGGACGTCAATGTTCCTCTTAGTTGATTTTNTGATTTTAACATCCTCCCAACACCTTTACCCCCCAAAATTTAAAACCATCTTCCATTATTATTCAGACAAAAGTGTACATTCTCACACGTTTGTCATTTAAAAGCTTTTTTTTTGTGTGTGTGTGTTTGTATCGATTTTTCTCAACCTCGGGTTTGCTTTGCTTCAACAGCAAGCTCACGCAAGAAAAGGGGGAAGAAAACCAACCTTTCTTCATGTAAAATAGAAAGTCCCGGAGTGTTGTTGGTTCTGTCTGATCAACTCAGATTGTTCTTCTTTTGTCTCTGTCATCTACCTAGAAAAAAAACAAGAACATTATGTCTTGTTTATATTTCGTGTATTCTTCAGGTTTATAATTTAGTATAGGAACTAAATGATTTGTGAATCTTTGTACGTTTCTTTGTAATTTGTTTGCTTGATGGATTTGTTAGCTTTATTTTCCCATGTGGTTGCAATCACTCTTGATTGAAGCAAGCAACTAATAGTAATTGGGATGTTCAAACAAACAAAAAACTAATAGTGATTTGGGGTTTATAAAAAAAATTCTGTACTGCAATTTTTATTTTTAACATTAGAAAAAGTTTAATTGCGACAGATTTGAATAGACAGCTATATATCACCCGCAAAGTTTTATATTTTTAAACTTGCTTTTCCGTTGTTTACATTAGATAACAGTTTTATAGTATAAATCTATAAAGAACTGACTATATATTCTAAAGAAAAGAATCTTGGTAAGAAAATTAGCATATCTATTATTATTTGGCTTTTTGCATTGGAAAGTTGATTGTTACATGAAAAGAAAGAGAAGCCTTAACACGCTAAATCGGCTCCATGTGCAGACACATGACAAAAATAAGTTCAGAAATCACAAGCAAAATTTTCCGACAGATAATGATAACCTTTTATTTCACCATCATTAAGGTTTTATTGGGACTAATTATGATTATCTACCACTAACTAATAACACAAATTAGAGCATATATCATCTACAACCTAAAGTGATGTAGGCTTTAAGAAATGCTAAATTTTGTCTAATCTACTCATTTATTCAATACATATATCTAAAAGAAAATTACTTTTATAAGAACTCTTTTCTTTTATGGTTTAGTTTAGTTTCGTTTAATTTATACTAAAAGAAAAAACAAAACATGATATACGAATTAAATTTTGATTCAACGTCTTAAAAACACACAGAGTTTCTCAACTAAAATAACATCAGAATAAAATATGGTAGAGTGTAGAAAAATAGGAAGATCGTTTTTCTTTCAAGAGTCTCTTTAACTTTTTTAAAGAAAATTATGGTGCAATGTGTCATATTCTTCAACTGTTTTAGCTTAAAATATTAACAAAGGTATGTCGAGATACTAATTCTAAGAAATATATTTGGATGTTGATGCTCTTATCCCGCTTGCGGTAGTGCCTGAAGAGTGAAGAGAACGACTAGCCACTAGCCAATTACAATTTACGCATAACTACAAATGAACCAACATTTATAATTGGACCAATCAATTGTCAATCGTATAGTTGTATCATCAGGCAGCCTTTACTAAGGAGAAAACGTTATAAATTTTGTTCGTAGCCAAATTTATTACTTTCAACTGTCACCAACCTAATATTTTCTATATAAACCCTAGAAAACCCATTGTAAATCTCAAACAATATACGAGAAGATTAATAATAATATTAATAAGAGAGCGAGAGAGAGAGAGAGAGATGTCGAGAGTTTTGTCAGTCGTTTGTGTCTTGCTCGTTATGTCATTCGTCCATGCACGTGCTCGTCAAGTGCCGGGTGATCAGTTTGGTGAGGGCAAGACGACACCACATGACAATACTAAAACAACGCTTGTGCATGCAAATGCACCAGCTCAGTCAACATCAACTAGTATCGCTGACAAAAAATGCATCGGAGGAGTCGGGGGATTAGCCGGAGTTGGTGGTCACGCCGGCGTGGGAGGTCTAGGGATGCCACTCATCGGTGGTCTTGGCGGCATTGGTAAATACGGTGGCATAGGAGGTGCAGCTGGAATCGGTGGTTTTCATGGTCTAGGCGGCATTGGCAAATACGGTGGCATAGGTGGCGCAGCTGGAATCGGTGGCTTTCATGGTCTAGGCGGCTTTGGCAAATACGGTGGCATAGGCGGTGCAGCTGGAATCGGTGGCTTTCATGGTCTAGGCGGTGTTGGCGGCCTTGGTGGAGCCGGAGGTGGTATTGGTAAAGTAGGTGGTATTGGCGGTATAGGTGGAGCCGGGGGTGGTTTAGGCGGTGGTATTGGTAAGGCAGGTGGCGTTGGTGGTGTCGGCGGTATCGGCGGTGGACACGGCGTGGTCGGTGGCGTTGGCGGTGGGATAATTCCACATCCTTGAACTGAAGCTTTAGTAGAGAGTTTTTGGGGGTGATCATTATGTGGTGACTTTTGATCCATTTTCTAGTTTTGGGGTTTGTAAGCGTTTGATTTGATTTCGGCTGTGGTGCTATGTAATGCGACTCTCTATGCTTAATCGTTGATTATTAGTTATGGTTTGTTTTGGTTGATGGGTTCCCTTTCCTATTTATATTTGCATGTTTATCATGTTCAAATAAAGTTTAGAGCAACTATATATTAACGCTTCTGAGTTCTAACGATACTTGTTTCAATTGACTTTATTTATATTTACGTCGTTGATGTTTATAATCTGTATACAATAAATTGAAAGTGAAAATATTTAGACAAAACAGTAATATATACTTTTATAGAAAAATACCAAAATGTCTAACAAAACATTACTCATAAAATAATGGATATAAAAGAAATAGATGGGCTTTGCATGGAGACGTATGTAGATATTACATTCTATCATGGGACTGAAGAGACATCAAATATCCCCGAATCCATATATACGGAAGCCTTCGAAATAACCAATCCAACCTGTGTTTAACATCCAAAGTTAGCATATAATAGTAAAATTGAATAAAAGCTAATAGGTACATTTTCTTTTGATACACTCTATGGCTGATCCGGTCACAGATCCATTTTTTCAAAACTAACCAACACAAGAACTTAGCTAAAGATGATATACAGATATTTACCCACGCTTAATCGCTGATGATTACAACTTACAAGACTGCATGATTAGCTGAACGTGCAAATGAATATGATTCATGTAATATAAAATGTATTTAATTCATAACAAACATATGATTTAAGTTGGTATCTTAATTAAGTATTCATGAAGGTATTTCAAAACTCGAAACTGTGTACTATAGAAAAATTAACAAGTAGGAAATTATTTTGCCAGTTTCTATATTTTAAAGAAAAGTATATATCTGTTGTTTCATAATAAGTGTCGTTTTAGTTTTTTACACATATATTAAGAAGATATTTAATTTTGCATGTTTTCTATATAAAACATCATTACTCATACACCTAACTATATTTCAATCAATAGAAAATTAAACTAAAAAATAAAATCAATAAATTTTACATTGAAATGCTAAAACAACACTTATTTTGCAACAATTTTTTTTCTAAAACGATATTTTAATATGAAGAGTAATAAATATGGGGGAAGACAGCAAAAATCCACAGAATATATAACAAAGGACTTAATAATGGCCTTGGGATGAGAGTGACGAAAATTAAAGAAGATACGAGTTGCATGGCAAACACTTGTTTCATGCATTGTCCTGCTCTCTATCGACCTTTCCACTGGCCCAACTTAAATATGCATCGCATGCAATCAATTACGATGTGTATAAGAGTTTTCTTTTTCTTTTGTATTTGTATGTATGCTTATACATGGAGTAGGATATACTTTTAGTAAAAGTCAAATTTATATGGCCTAAAAATTTCAGCATCACATTTATTCAAACTTTATTTCAAACTTTTATATTGCAAGTAGTTTCGGGGTTTATATTTAAAAGAAGAAGATAATCACGTGACTCCTCCTGTCCTCCACGTGACTTGCGAATAAAATGGGTTTAAGCCTCGTAAAGGCCCAGTTCATTTGAAATAATATTTGGGATACAATGGGCTTGAGCCTCGGAAAAGCCCATTTTATACCCTTTCTTCTGAGTCCCTAGGACACTCGGGGGTTTGCCAAATCGAATCGGATCTCAGTGATCAGAGAGTCAATTCGATCGAGCAAAGATGACGGAGGCGATGATAAGGAAGAAGCCCGGGATGGCGAGTGTGAAGGATATGCCGCTGCTTCAAGATGGTCCGCCACCGGGTGGGTTCGCTCCGGTTCGATATGCTCGGCGGATATCCAATACGGGTCCTAGCGCCATGGCTATTTTCCTTACCGTCTCTGGTGCATTTGCTTGGGGGATGTACCAGGTCGGCCAGGGAAACAAGATCCGCAGGTAACAAAGGAAATTTTTAATTGCGAAACTGTTCATGTGTGTGGTGATGATGGAATTTGAATGATTTTCGAGTAGAAGCGTTCAAATTTTATGTAAGTAGTTCAAGTTATTGGTTGATGCATTGGTGTTAACCTATGGAAGAGATAAGCTTTGCTACGTGTCTTTTTTTTTGGTCTGCTGAATGCTGATTTCATGTCTGTTTTGGTCAGTGTTCCATGTCATTTTGATTGTATTCGTTCTCAATAAGTTGAAAGTTGTTAGTGAGTTTAACTTCCATCAGAACTAGATTTCATAGACTTCCTTAACTTGGAACATCAGAAACTTTCAATTTCTTCGTGATGCCAACAAGTATTAAGTATATGTTTAATTCGTTATCAGTTAAGTTATAAGGTTCTTAGCAAGTTTGATTTGATGTGTAGGGCGTTAAAGGAAGAGAAATATGCTGCTCGTAGAGCTATACTTCCCATTCTTCAAGCGGAAGAAGATGAAAGGTAACGGGTTTTCTTATCTATAATAGCTCATTCTTTCCTCAAACTGTAACGATATTTGTGTTATATAGGTTTGTGTCTGAGTGGAAAAAGTATCTGGACTACGAGGCAGATGTAATGAAGGATGTTCCGGGATGGAAAGTTGGCGAGAACGTTTACAATTCTGGTCGTTGGATGCCACCAGCGACTGGGGAACTCCGTCCTGATGTCTGGTGATCTCTTCTCAGTTTCTCACAAATGCGTTTGATGATGATGGTGATGAATGAATGAATGTTTCAGTGAGGGTTAATAATATGTTCTTGTTTTATCTTATTCATTGGGTAATAATAAGAGGAAGAATGATTCAACAGACAGTTGCTCTTGTATTGGTTTTTGCTGGAATGTTAATCTCTATGTGTGTGTTTGTGTAATTGTTTCAAATGATAACATGAGACAAAAACAGGTTTTATCAACAATCATTCAAGATTGGGTTTTCATTTGGTTATATAATTAATCTGTTCTTTTTGAATATTTAAAAAGGCTACAGTGAAGTAGAAGAAAATCAGTAATCAGTAACTACAAAGGAAAACTGGAATTCAACCTTTTCTAATAAGAATTTGGGTTTCGAGTTTGGTTACTCTTAAATCTCAATCTGGGCCAGGTAGCTTAAGCCCAAAGATTTCCATGGCCCAATTGACTGTCTTTAGTGTCATAATTTTTTTGTTAAAAAAATTTAGTGTCATAATAAATTAAATTTATATCTTTAAACGAAATTTGTTTAGTTCAAATTCCCGCCTAGGTTTCTTGACCTACAAGTACTCCGCCACAGACGTTCAGTTTCAAAACGCTCTTTGGGGAAAATAGAGACAGAAACCTATTAAATATACAGCTTATGCCGAGGTGAATCAATGGTAGCTTAGCCCCATTAATTGGTTAGGAAGAAGGCTGAAACAACTTCTCAATCATTGAGAAATTGGAAGTTAGGGTTATCAGCGAGCTCGGATACTGATTTCACATTCGCAAAGTCCTTTTCTTGCATACAGTTCGCAATTTCATCGGTTTCAAAAGGGATGCTGTTGTATTCACATAAAAAGGAAAAAAAAAAATCATGAGACTAATTATGATCATGATGCCTGACAATGTTTTGCAGAGTTTTGAGAGTGAAGTTAGTACCTGGAATCATCGTCTAATAAAAAGGAACGGCTGTCTTCATCTTCATTTGTCATTAGAAGTTTTAAGTTTGAAATCACCTGCATCGAATGCAGCATGAAGACCAAAAAAAACAAGTTATAGAGGAGTGTCTTTTCATCTTTGGTTTATAATATGTCGGGGAAGATAATCAGAGCAACGTACCTCTGGCGATACGTTATGATCGTTGTGGTTTTCGTTATTGCAAAGGGTACATATCCTATACAGTTGCTGAGTACTAAGAACCTGATAGACGACAGAGAACGATCAGAAAAATGTTAAAGTTCTTTGATTCTTTAATGTGAAATGTGACATCAGAGAAGCAGAGAGTTACCGGGCAAAGGTTAGTTGTCATATCGTCGTATGTAATTGTGGACTTCAGTTCTGTAACCTGAAAGAAGAAACCCATCAACATTCAGGAACGAGATAGACGAGGGAGAGTGAAACCCATCAAGTAGAAGAATACAAACCAGGAGCACTACGGCTTGTCTCGTAGGCTTTAGTTCATCCCAAGAAGATCCCACGAACTGCATTCAAGAGTAACAAGTGAAATCATGCCGTTTTGTTACTTAAGTTGTTTTCAGACAAATTATACCTCTTCAGTCGCTTGGCTACACCATGAGTCCAATTCATCTAACCCTGCCTTCACTTCCTTGCCCATGTTGAATGTGCAGTATTCTTGTTCGAGGAGAAGACTGCATCGTTCAGATAACAGCTCTAGTTTAACGGTTGACGGCATGATATGTGATTCATTTCACAGCTGAAGTCGATGAGGGGGATAGAAAAAAGTTACCTGTTGAAGAGTTGAACGTTAATGTATTGGAATGTTTGGCTGAAGATCTTCTGGACGAGAAATGGAGGAACCTGAAAGAGAACGTTTTTAGTAGGGAAGTTAAGCAGTAATGTGAAGCTTAAATACCGAAGTATTCTTACATAATTTTTCTTCCATGTGATGAGGTTGTAATTCAAAAGGCCAATAATGCTTTGCCAAGAGTTGGGTGGCGAGTTCTCTTCGGGCAACATTGCTGCTTGGCCCTCTTTAGCTGGTGAATCCTCCTCAGATAACTGTTTTGGTGAACTTGACTTAGCGGGGAGATGGTCTTCAGATGACTTCTTCAGGGAGTTCTCTTCAGATGACTTAGCCGATGAATTATCATCTTCAGATGACTTTGCGGCGAGATTCTCTTCAGATGACTTAGAGTTAGCAGGTGAATTATCTCCAGATGACTTCTTCAGGGAGTTCTCTTCAGATGCCTTAGAGGGTGAATTATTATCTTCAGGTGACTTCTTCAGGGAGTTCTCTTCAGATGCCTTAGAAGGTGAATCATTATCTTCAGAAGACTTCGCGGCGAGATTCTCTTCAGATGACTTAGCGGGTGAATTGTCTTCAGATGACTTTAATGGTGATTTCACAGCAGAGGAGTCCTGTGAAGATTTCTTGAGATCCTGAATCATTTGAAGAGAATTAATCAAACCAAGTGATAATTCTTCTAATCGTATAGGGTCTCAAATTGTTTAGTTTGTTGGTTGGTCACCAAAGGTATATACACCTGAATGCAGGAAGAAAGCAGGGACGATAGTTCTCTCTTGAAATTCTCTCGGATGACTCCATACATTGTTTCAACATAGGCCGTAAGTTGCTGTTTGAAAAGCAAAGCAGGATATCTAGCATCTACTTGATGCACCACATCAGTTGAAAGGTTCGGGGAAGAGGTTGAACGAAAACCCTGAGACAAACCATATTTTGGGTACGCCCAGATACATAAGCTTTAAGTGCCATGAAACATTCAAAATAAAATAGCAGTTTAGAGTGCAAGGCCATCAATACAACAGTTTTTTTATCCTTACCTGTGTCATCCTTCCCAAAAAAGAAGTTGGCTGAGGAGGTTTTGTGGGACTTGAGCCACTTGGGCTATGTCTCAAGCTTCTTTGAAGCAGGAATAACAGAGTTGATGTGTTTGTTAGCCAATAAGCCAAATGATTGTCGTCTTCCTGATTCTGAAAATTAATAGGCAGAAGATGTTTTAACTTCTAGCATTGGTCTCTGACAAAATGAGTAAATCCAAACTCTCTGTTTACCTCTATTGCAGAGCCAAAAACAGGAACAATGCGGTCAAAAATACTGGTTTTGTCTGCTTCGAATATTTTCCAGTGTATAAGACATTTATATATTGTAAGAGCTGCGACAGGTTTCCCATGACTGAAACCGACATTTTGGGATATACATTTGAGAAGAACGTCAACAAATTCCTGAATCATAGAACATGACTAACATTTAAGCAAGTTAAAACAAGTATGAATGTAGTATTAGGACTAATGTTATTTGCTAAGCACATACATGTGGTTGTTGTTCAATACGAGAAGATTCTGTCCCAGATTTTTTAGCCGGTATAGGAGCAATTGATTCCTGTAAGAACGCAAAATATGTCAAAAATGTTTATCTACACATACTCGTGATGTGCAAGAAGATGATTGAGACAGTTCCACAATAGATTTTATCACTTACATGATGTCCATTCTCCTGCAAAAGGTAAAGAAAAAAAAGGTTAAATATTGCTTCAAAAAGGTCTACAAGGAAGTATGAGAAATAGTAAAAAAATGTTTACCGAGGCTCCTGTAAATGACACCTGGGGTGACATTCTCCGGGAAGTCGAATTAACCAGAGCCTGCTTCCGGCGAATATGTTCTTCTGTTTCCATGTCGGAGACCCTTTCCTGAAGCCTAAATAGAAGAATATAGAGTAATTCATACTACTAACTAAACATACTGTAGAAAAAAAGAACGCCAAGAGTAAAAACCTTAGCATCGATGTCTTCGCTTCAATTAGCTTTGTCTCCGCGTCTACAGCTTGCTTTAGCCTCTCTTCACAGAGTCTACTTGCTTCCTCATACTTCTTCTCAGTTTCATCTATTTTCTTTTCCAATGAACTTACCAGTTCCTGTTGAATTTTTTTATCAATCAAATTAGAGATGCAGACAAAACTCACACGATTAACAGAGAAAGTATATATATATGGAACACTTACGTTCAGGTCTTTGTTTTGAGCAGCAAGTTTGTTGACCCCCTCATTATCAATTGAACCATCCTCTGTCAAGCACTCTTCTTTCAACATGCTTTTCCCCTCCTTTTGTCCCTCTGAAGAATTGTTCCCATCGATCTTGTTCTCTAACGAACCTACTAGTGCCTAAGAAGTAGTTCCATTCATCAGATTAAAGGGACTAATAACTTGAAAACAATTAGTTGAGCATGTAATCCATTTAGGATTTTATGGCTGGCTACATCTGTAGAAACGTTACCTTGAGCCGCTCATTCTCAGCTGCAAGATTGCTCACGATCTCATAATCAGATGAAACATTCTCCTTCAACTGCTCTGTGATATTTGAGCTCGTTTCATCATGTTTTCTGTCTAACGCATCGATTTTCTCCTCCAAAGAACTAACCAACTCCTAAGAAATGCTATGCTTGATGAGAATATGTTATCAAGAGGAAAAAACGAAATCTGTTAGGAATCTAGATTGTGTAATCTATTACCTTCAGCTGCTGATTTTCAGCTTCAAGTTTAATGATTGCGGTCTGATCAATTACAGGAACTTCTTGTTTTGTCGCCTCTTCACTAAGCTTACTTACGTCTTCACCATTCTTCGTTTGCAAAGAACTCACCAACTCCTTATAAAGAAAGAGCATAAGACAAACATTTAAGGATAATACATATAAAAATCTTAAACATAATCTTCAACACATACACTTAATTCCGAGGAACAAAAGGTTATAACATAGACTTTTTACGGACTAACCTTAAGCTGTTCATTTTCAGCAGAAAGATCGTTACTCATCTCAAGTCCCTTAGAAAGTTCTTCAATCTCAAGTTGCATGTCTTGTAAAGCGGACTGCAATCTTGAGATCTCCGCGCTTTTGGTTTCTTGAGTTTCTCTGAGTTGAAGTTTTATATCCGTTAAAGCTGACTGTAATACACCGATTTCTTGAGCTTTTGCTTCCTCGATCTTCATCTGCACTAGTACACTGATTAGTCGCCTCAAAGAGAACCAAAAAAAAAAGTGGTCGATTTACAACGAGTTTAAATTTATAAACAATGTTGCGTAATAGGTGATGTGGTGTCCAGCATGATATCATAGATGAAGTGATGTGTACCCTCATCTGTTTCTCAAGCTCCAAGTTTGAAGCAAGTTCTTCCACTTGATTTTCCAGCTTACTCTTAGCATCTTGAAGTGCTCCGGCTTCTTTAGCAGCCTGAAGAAATGAAGAAATATAAGAAAATATTTGCTAATCTAGTGGACTGGTTACAAAATCGACTACATCACATGACACTAGAGACATTATATAGTGATAGAAAATGTACAAAAACATTGACGAATATGAGTATCTATTATGAAACGTCAGCTTTTGTAAAGAGCAGATTTAAAGAGACTAAGAACTCCATATGTTAGTAAACGAGTGGTACCATTTTAAGATTACGCAATTCTCGTCGTGCAACTCTCACTCTCCAGCCACATTGAGTGGTGATCGCTGCCTTCTTCATTCTCACATAATGCCGATGACACAAACACCTTCTGATTTGACTCTGTGTAAAAAGTAAGTTGCATGTCATCAATACCCAAACAAGTAGATGTGTTAAGTAGAAGAGAAGTATAAGAAGATAAAAAAAATTAATCATCATGTGAGCTTAAACTTGCTTGAATAATTATTGCTGCTCTTCTCTTCTTCCTAAACTGAAGTTCGACTCGGGCAGCTTTTGCTCGCATCCCTGTCTGAACTGAACAAGCAGAAAAGCACATACGTTTATAGACTTTCTGGCATAAATAAGTCCGTGCCTGCTTCTGAATTCTCAGAGAAGCAACTTCTCTTCGCATCTTCTCAAACAAAACACGTGCAACTTGCCCTGTATTCAGTTTGTCGAGGGAATAAGACAGACTGATGACATTTTCTTGAAGCCAACAAAATAGATATATACATACCAACGCATACAGAATGTATTACCTCTACAAAATGCTTGGATATCTGTTGAAGCAGCTTGCAACAACAGAAACTTTTTGCGAGACTGATAAGAAAGGACTTTCCTCTGTATAATCCGTGCTGAACGACCAAGAACTTCAGCTCGGTGAGCATCCAGTTCTGCCATTTGACCAGCCCTAAGAAACACCTTTGTTTTCCCGATCTAAAATGCAAGAAAATTGTTAATACGAATAATCATATTTCCAATGGTATATGTACCAGAAAAAGAAAGCTAAAATAAATCTTGTGCAGTGTTAACCAAGTAACAAACATGTTCGAATGTGGAACATCCAGAACCCTTTATATGTATTCTACTAATTTCAAAATACAAGAACCAAACTAGAAGAAGAAAAGCGAGATAAAATTATGAAACTGCACCTGAAAACCTTTGAGATCCACTTTTGCTAGTAGCTTTTTGCAAGCGTCAACTTCGTCATTGCTAATAACAAAAAAAAAAGGTCAGAACCCAAAAAGTGGGTGATTATAATACCTTGAGTTTCATTAGAACTAAACAAAGAGAATATGAGAAACCTCGGAAGTGTTGGTAAAGGTACCTTTTAGTTGTAGTCTCCGGAGCTAAAATTTTGAACCGGGTCAAAAATTCATTGAAAGGCTTCCTAGTAGGGTATCCAGCGCAGCTAATCCTAATGGCTTCCATGACTCCCTGAGATCAGATATGCATAAAATTCCACAACGTGGTCGAAAATCAGAATAATTAATACAGTTGCAAAACTGAAAGCTATGGTTCTCTGAAATGCCAAAAACTTACCCCACACCTAAGTTGATGCAGAATATTAATGTTCTCAAATATTTCTGGCTTAAGAAGGTTATTTGGTTTAACACATCGTATGTAGTGTGGCTCTGTGGTGCTCAAACTCTCGAGCAAAGATTGCAGTTGATGCTGTATGTTAGTACATGGTGAGAATCATAGTAGATATTATGAGCAGAATCAATTGTGACTAAACATTACTTCAGACCTTAAACTGAGAACCTATTGATGAGAACTTCGATGTTTTGGAAGATTCTTCTGGCAATGGTGGAAACAACGATGAGACAAAAGAACAATCTGAAGAGCTCAGGAGAGCTTGATGTTCTCCAACAACATAATCTTTGTTTTTGTCCAAAAACAGTTCTGTCTGATAAGTGACCTGAAATTAAACACGAGTATGGTCATTGTAATTTTTCCTTTAGATCAAGACAAGCAATTAAGCAAGAGGTCCAGGTCATAAAGAACACTAACATCACCAGCATAGTGGCAAATTGTAAAGTCTGTTTGAGCCAATTTTGGCTTGGCAAAACGCTTGTGGTCTTTAAAGGTTTGGTATAGCTTTTGTGCAAATGTATCATGTGTAGATCTTGGAAACATGCTGCAGAAGCAAACAGAATCCCAATCAGATACGGGAAAAGAAAGAAGCGACGAACAAAAATGACACTTAAACATTACCAAGCCTCGTCTAGAAGGGCAATGATACCACCGGGTTTCTGTGATGAAAAAAAACAGTACATCAGGTACTCAACCCTAGTGGTATACTAACACTAGGCGTGAGGACATAAGTTTCAACATTGCACACTATGTGACTGCTAACCTTTTCAATAAGATCAAGGACATCCTGATTGTCAATGAACTCTATGTAACTCCAGTCAATCTCTTCTTTAGTATATTCTTCTTGCTCCATCTTGAATACGTGCTGTAGAGAAGAGGAAGTTATGTATGAATATGGGTCAGCTAAATAACAGAATAACCAAGTGATAGTTTCCAACCTGGTTGAAATGTTGCTGTAGCTTCTCGTTTGTCAAATTTATACAAAATTGTTCAAAACTGAAAATTGGCCATCAAAATGTGAAGACTTTATTTATAATAATCAAACAGCCAACCCACATAAGAAAGCTACAATCATATTGTTCCAAATCACAAGAAAGCTTTTAGCGAAACAACTGAAATGTAAGAAACTCGATAGTAGACCATCAGTCCAATGTTTAAAGAAGCTTATTCAGAGAGCGTAAATGTAGCAAGCAATGTAAGAATTCAGTTATCAGTTTCAGAGACTTAACATATCAGCAGAAAACAAAAGCATACCGGTTAAGCACCTGTTTGTCTTGAAACTCTCGAATCCATAAATATCCAGAACTCCAATAATGTGTTTTGAATTTGGGTCTTGGCCAATGGAATTATTGATCTTGGTCACGAGCCTGTAAACAAGAAAATTAAAACCTTTTGCATAGAAACCCAAGAATATAACAATTCCTTTAAAAAGATTTAGTTGTCATTAACCTACCAATCAAACAATTTAGAATAGACAATTTTGGCTAGTGCATCTCTCCCTAGAGCTGCACTATCAGGATCAAGCGACTTTGTAATGCTTTCATCACGAGTCACCATGACCCTTTTACACAACGAATCTTCTAAAGCCTTCTCATTACACCTGAAACAAAAAGCAAGTTAAGACTCTAATTATCGCTAACCAGAAAACCGTTTGTCAGAGAAAACACAGAGTAGTGAAGCATTTACATGAAAAGTTCGGCTGCTGTTTTTAGATGGAACCGTGATTTTTCGTCCTTAGGTTCTGAAGCTTCTGATTCTTCACCCTTTGCAAACTCGATGTTCCCTAGATGAAGGATTGCAGCTACTACTCGGAATATTGCATCCTGAAGAAGTAGAATTTAAGTAATATTGTTCCTATGTCTAAGCATGTAAATAAACAACTAAAAGGAAAGTACCTGATCTTCAGAATCGATTCCAACAACGTCCATAGCTTTCCTTGTAGCTAGGTATTCCTTGGAATCATCAAGCCCATCCAACGCATAGCAATTCGACTGATTTAGATAGCGAAATGTGCTTGGTTTTCCTAACTTGTACCTCTCAGTTTCCTGAAACCTCATGACAGATACTGTTTTAGTCAGCGAGGATCTCATGTAAAATCAAGCATGTGACATCTATGATCTCTAAATTTCAACTTAACACCGCCATAGAAGAGATCAGGCTTACCTGTTCAGGTGCAGCACAAAGCATGTAAAAGCAATGATAGTTTCTTTCAGGGTCAGAAACTTGACAAACCCGCGACCTCTCTAACAAATATGTCCTGATAGCAGCTCCCGAGATTCTTCCTCTTTGATCGAATTGAATCTCCACAAATTTACCAAAACGACTGCAACATGGGATTTACTTAAGTATCTCATATTTAGGTTCAAGTAAATACAATAAAAATGGACAGGTTAACAAACGTGAGAGTCATTCACGCTACCTTGAATTATTGTTTCTAACAGTTTTTGCATTGCCAAAAGCTTCTAAAACTGGATTGGACTGCAAAGCATGAAAGTAAATCAGAGAAAAGCATGAGAAAGGCATTAGTGGAGGAAACTCGCTAAGTCTAAGTTTTGCAAGAAAATTACTTACCTCCAAAACTTGCTGCTCCACTGATCGTCCTTCACTCTCAGATCTTCCCCCCATGTAGGCGAGAAACCGCATGAGCATCTTTGTGCTCTCCGTTTTCCCAGCACCGCTTTCACCACTCACCAAGATCGCCTGGCTCACTCCCTCGTTGATCATTTTCCTAAATGTTTCGGTGGTGATTGTAGGGATGAAAAATAAGAGATAGTGCGACAACAATAGAAGCTAATTAACACACACAGAATGAAGTGACACCTGTATGCAGAATCCGCAACCGCAAAAGGATGTGGGCTCAATTCACCAAAAGGGGTGCCCTTGTACTGTTTCATCGTATCAATTCCATAAAGGTGCGGTAATCTTTTAAAGGGATTCACAGCTATCAGTATATTTCCTGTGTATGTCTGGGTTAATCATGAAATAAATTTAGCTTCAATCATAAGATCACCGGCAATACCTTGAAAGCAAAAAGAAAAAAAACAAAGGGTTGAAAACTAGTAAATGAATTCAAAAGTGGTAAGCTTACATAAATTTCATTTGAATCATATCGGCACTTAAGATTGAGAAGAAGCCCTGGTTCATGCAAATAAGCAAGCTTTGTCATGTCATCGACCCCAAGTTCAGGGAACTCGGGGTCCTTGGGGTAGACAGCCTTTACCTTTGCCACGACCTAAGAAACAAATGCATCAGATACAAAATGTGATTCTTGTTATCTAACAATGTCATGTGGAAGATGATGGCGCTTTACCGTCTTTCCAGAGCAGTTGACAGTGATTTCATCAGTGTTAGCTTCTTCTACTTCACCATCAATCCAGGCTTCATCCGGATCCTCCACCCAGACATGAGACCCTACGCTTACCTTGGCTGTAGCAGCCTGCACATAATATCACATCATCAAAACAGCCAAGAGAAGAATGATCTAACATAATTTTCTTTTTTTGTCCTGTTTATTTAAGAGCTTTGTTCTTTGTTGCTCGTCTTCGTCTCTTCAGTAAATGTTCATTAACGATTCAATAAAAGGAGGTGGGACCAACCATTGTTACACATTTAGAAACTCAGAAACAAATTTATACAGAGAGGGAAACCAAAAGGAATACACATGATTTGAAGAAACTGCAAAATGTAATCAGAAAAAGTAAGAGAAAGCTCATACCATTATGATGATGGAATCTGGTCAGATTTTCCTCGGCGCAACAATCACAACGGAGATAAACATCAACCGAATCACAGGGATTTTCTGGGGAAAAGTATCCAACGTGATTCCATGGTAGAATCTGTAACGAACATTTCTCTTCAGAATTTTCTCGCGTTTTCTCTCATGGTGGAGAATCAAAATGTGATTAGTAGTTTCTCTCTTTCTCGTCTTTTCCCCCCACGGACGTTGGAAAAGCGAACGGAGTATCATGAAACTTTCTGGTTCCTAAATTACCCCTCTCTGTTCCATTAAACCGGTCCGGTTTTGAATTATTCTCGATTTCCACGGATCGAAGAGGAGAGAAAGAAGCGACGTTGTTTGCGTGGCATATATGCGTTAATGGGCCACTCGTTGTCCTAATGGGCTATATTTATGAAAAAGGCCGTTTCACCAAAATTTAATAGTTTTAATTATTTTGAGAAAATTAAATATTTTTACTTGTAATCGAGACATGTAAAAAGGTTATGTTCCAATGGTGTACACACCAATTATCTTAAAGCAATGTGTGAAATAACGTAGAACGAAAACATAACACAAATCCATAAATTAACAAAATAACACGAAAGGTTCGTTTAAACTTATTATCAAAGGTATAACTAACATTACATAAACATAAAGACGACTCTAAACGGCCAACACCAGCCTTGTGCTCGCCTGCATGAGTGCCTGGTACATGACCATGACCGTGACCTGTAGCATAGTCATGGTCTTAATAACCAGGACCATACTTGCTGCTGAATGCACCAGCATGAATCAACAGGAGGTAGAGCAATTGCGTGAACGTCAGGATTATGAGGCTTCAATCATCTTTAATCTCCTTCCTCCTATGTTTATTTGCTTGCATGCCAACCTTATACTTGAGATGCGGAAAAATTGATGTGACATCTCATTGTAATACACGACTACATGTCATACACTAAACACATTATAGTTTCAATAACTTCCTCACATGCCATTCACATACACCACAATATGCTTTTGGTAAATATATACGTATATGATGCACCCCATGGCAAGAGCGGTAACAGGATTACAACAACAAAAAAAGGAGCGGTAACAGACCATGCAACGATAGAGAAAGATCCTGCGGCCGCAAGACTATCGTTCCTCCATAATCTAATATGGTGAGCTCCAGCCAGCTTCGACGCTATCCCTATAACGGCTGCTAAGATCGAGAATGTAAGGAAGAACGGCGTTGCTCCATTGCCTACAAAACCTAAGCAACAACTTAACATTTAAAACGGTAAAATGTACGAATAGAGAGAGACATGAAGAAGAGTTTACTTGGGTGGTTGGTCTGGCCGTTGATGTATTTATTAACACACCAAGTAGCGAAACCAAGTACTATAAGGTACATAACCAGATTCAAGAACAGTAACGGTGCTGCTATGTTCCTTCCGACCGTCTTCGCCATTTTTTAATTTCCTCGTTTCCCCTTCTATTCAACTCCTCTTATCTACTTCTTTGCAACTCTTATCCACAGAAGCTCTACTTGTTCGGTGATGATCGATTGATAGGATACGTGACAATATAGTTTATATACACAAAGCTTACGGTCGTTTCTTGGCGAGGAGCACGTGCCATGCACAGAGGACCTTCCTTGTTTAGCTGGTTACAGGTGGTGGGAACACGTGTCTTGTATTCCAAAGTGTTGGATAATATACAGTGTTGTCATTGAGCTCGAATCTCCAAGCGTATAAATGTGAGTCATTTTAATTTAAAAAAATTCTTAATATTGTACTATGTCATATTCTGTTTAAGATTTCAACAAAAATCATTTTTAAAACTATAATTATGGTAGATAGTACTGAATATTGTTTTGGTGTATAACAAGGTTTGTGAAGTTCAATGTCGGGAAAGTTGCAACGTTTCAGATTATGTATGTGTATGATAGTATAATATGAATATTTTATGACACTTGTAACGTTATATAAATTTTTATATAGCAGTAGCCATGATAATCTGATTTTTTTGAGGATTAGTATCTTTATGATGATTTTTTGGATGAAACACCTCCAGTTTTCTCAAGGTCCCGTTGTCTTGCTCGTTCCATTTTCCGCTTTCGCCATTCTTCCAATGCTGTGTGGTGGTTTAGAGAACATTTGTGACAGATCAAAACCCTCTTCGTATTTAGTTTTTTGTTTCTGATCTAAATCACATAGCATATAAACAACAAAAGATTATTGTTGCGCAGTTTTACCTTTCAAGCTTGCTTCCTCGTTTGTAGGGAGGAAAGCTTTAAGCCTTTTAGACAGATCAACGGCTGTGTTCTGCTTTACTACATCTTTCTGCTGCCCTGTTTCATATCCTGCAGATGCCTCCTGTTGGATTTCTTTGACCTATCATTCAAGGAACATAGGTCAGAATCTCGGATGGCATTATTTGGCTTTGAAAAAAATTAGTGTAAGCTTCTTACTCTTCTGATGAGCTCTAAAGGTTGCATGGCAAGCCTAATCTCTCGGGCTTCCTTGATAAACCGAAGCTGAGCTGCATTTATCAAAGGTGTATATGTTATGGTGAAAGAAAATTGAGACAAGGAAAGCCAAAATGAACAAAAACCTTTTAAGAACACAATGTCAAAAGCAAGACAACAGTTTCCATGGACAATGAGAGCACGACAACTCCAAGTGTTTTCTATATTCAGTTCAACATGCAGAATCTAAAGTATTCTTCAAATCGATTCTCAGCTTTGTAGAAGCCTTAAAATCCTAAGTGGTATTGAATTCAACTGTTGAAGGGGTACTACGTACGAGAGAGAGAGATCGCAACAAACCTGAAATGATTCGGGGAGAGGAAGAAGAAGACGATGATGATGAAGTGAAAAAGCCACGAAGGATGAAGAGGAAGATGAGCACGTTGACGATAGTCAGAGCTATAGTTGCCTTCTTGAAGGAAAACCTCTTTAGCCATTGATGATGAATATGATCCATTTTTTTTTTCTTTTGCTTAATTCCAAACCCCCAAAAACTAATTGTGGTCTCTTCTATATGATTGATTTCGCAAAATTTGAAATTTATAAGAGATCACTGAATTCTTCTTCTAAAGACTAAACAGGTGTTTGACTTTTTTTTTTTTTTTTTTTTTGATCTTTGTCTTAAATCTTTAATTGGACTCTTTAATAGTTAGATATCTTTCCTTTTTAGGTAATTTATGTAGAGTCATGATGAATCCAAACATTTCTTACCTTGTTTCCCTTTAATTAAATTAAAGTAGATTATCTTCTTCTCATATTAGATAAAATCTGCCAGATTCATATTTAATATTTTAAACATTTTTATAATCCGTTTGTTATGTTTTAATTACAATGAACACAGTTAACGAAAAGTGCTAATTTTCGTACGGATTTAAAATGTTTGGAATACATTTATATTTTTTTATTAATTATATTTATTTAACTAATAATATTTGTGATAAATAAAATTATTTACAATATTAATTAATATTAAGATAAAAGTACATATCTTAAAATGATATTTGTGTAATAAAAAATAAATAAATGACATTTTTAAGAGAATCCTACGACAAAAAAAAAAAATAAAGCTATAGACTTTACCAATCAGACACGATCCATCTATTCAAGAACCTTGTGCAGAATCTTCAGTGCTGGCATTGCTAGATAAACCAAATATCCTGAGATTGCGGTCCATTGAAGCGACTGCTACGTATTTGGCGTCAGGGCCAAACTTAACACATGTTGCTCTACCTGCAAGTTCATTAATTTACAATGTTTGCATAATAGACTCAAAAAGGAAGAGAAAAACACTAACTTCAAAGGCTTTAGTAATATGACATACCTGTACCGGATAGATCGGGAAGTGTCTTGACTGGGTTCCATTCTGCTTTTACACTCGCCGTTTGGAATACTCTGAAACGTTGAAACGCATTAAGTGTTTTACTAAGTATGATCCGCAAAAGCAACATACACGCATACACGGCAGTTCGATTGATCCCAGGTTCTTGAATTTGCACAATTCTCTTTGAATATTTAGTTATTGAATGCATTGTGTGGTATTAATGTAAACCTCACCTTATATCTGAAGCAGCAATGCCAAGATAAGCAGCAATGTATCGATTCCTCCGGTCGCAATGACATCCTGATTATCAATTGAATGCAGTGACTTTCCAGAACGGATAACAACATCAAGTGATAAGCGGAAAATGAAGAGAATCAAGTTACCAAACCTTAGAATACCAGGTTTGCTGGTCTTGTGAAGTGGATGGCTTGAGAGTTGGGTGAACTTCTCCAGTTGATCAATTGAAGCCAATGTTGGAGGGATCTAGCGAGGCAAACGAGGAAAAAGTATCAAGACAAAAGAGCCACGCGCAAAATCGAACAAAACACAGAATACAAACTCCAGATCCGTTGAACGGTATGAACAATAAAATACAGAGTTATCCTGTAATTCTCTCATGAAATCTACTTTCGAGCCAAGATACTAATATATTTGAAGCTAGATGTATTACCTGTCTCTTTTTACGTTGCTGGGAAAGAGCAGCATTACAATCTGTCAGTTCTGTAGTAACTTCAGCCGAAATTCCAAGAAGCATTTTCTTTGCATCAGGACCTTGTTCACCACCATCAGCAGCTATTGAAAACATAGCCATTTTGTTACAAGATAATTGAAAACACAACCAGCTTATTTGATAAGAAAATTGTACAGGTATAATGTAGACGCATACCTCGTTTACCATTACTAATAGTAACATTCTCTGTGGCAACTTCGGGGGCTGCCGGTAACTGCCTTTCAGCCTCTGAAAGCAATAGTCGTGCATCGTCTCTTTCTTTTTTAAGCCTAGCAATCACACGACAAGCAGCATCATGCTGCAAAGAGAAGGAAAAGTGTATCCCAAAAAATCCATCAATCACCTTTATTACTAATAATTAATGGAAACGTCCAGAAATAAAACTGTAGTACATAAGAAATATTCATAAATCATATACCAGGCGGTGGTGGCACAGGTAGTCAGACAGATGATAATAATTACCTGATACAAAGCATGACTTAGCTCTTGCCTCGCAGTATGCAGTTGTTGTTCAAGTGGAAAATTTGTTAGCATCAAACTATCCCATTCCTGAAAGCACAAATTATATATGAACTTATGCATTTATTTCGCAGAATGCATCATAACAGTACACAATCCTGTTTTGATTGCAGTAACAAATGAAAGAATGATTCAAGCACCAGCTGTACTGGGACATAGTTCAAATCTGCTAATATTAAATCACTTAAACAGCACGTGGACCTACTAGCCCTGTATGATCTTTCAAGTTATTATATCCACATAACACTACTCTATATTTTTCAGATTCAACAAGGAGAAAAGCCTAGCATGAAAAAACGAACAGCAAACAATAAAAAACTTACAGTCTGGAACGATCCAAGCAATCCAGGAATGCTAGTAGTGTGTAATGGTTTTGGTTTTACAATCTGCAAAACGGTCCCAAAGAGCGAATCAGGCTGTAATAAGTTCCTTCAAACACAGCTCTATGAAAAAATAGTTCCAGAAGTTGCATTACCTTTCCAGTTTTGATGGAAACAATGTCATCAATGGTGTGTGGTTCACCAGTAACTGGACATTTCCCATAGTCCTACAAGGTACCGAAAGCACTTAACAAATTATTACCAGACATGTCGTTGACACATACACAACTGAGATTTAATGTTGGAAACCGGCTTTCTCAATTTTTCTTTTTTAATTATGCATTAAGGATCTTAGTAGATAGGAGAGTCTAATCACGAAGAAAAGCGAAGAGCTTACCGATATGTGCGTCTCGATTAGCCGCTTCTCGTAGAGCAAAGCCGTCTTCTTCGAAACCACAGGCTCCACCGGAACTTCGCCGGAAACTATACGAGAAAACAAACAAGAGTGTCACTAACAGTAACAGACATCACCCAAATTGAAACCCTAAATTGGCAAATAGAGAAGCTAAAAGAAAGTCTTACTTGCACAGTTCATCTTAGTATGCACAATGCAGCAAGCAACAGAAGATTTATTGGGTTAAGAATACACAACTCCTTCGTAGCTAAGCTAGGGTTTATCTATCTACTCTGCTCCGCTCCGGCGCAAACTAAACAAAATCCCGGAAGACGGGGGGAGGAGGAAGCAAGTCGGAGAGATTAAAAGAGGCAAACAATCTTACGCTCAGTGCAAGTTGGTAAGTTCCAAGATCTTTTGATATAAAAATTTGGTCTTTTATGATTGCAACTTTGGGCTTCTTATCAAGCCCATTAGTAAACGCGCGCTTTCCATTCTTTGTAGAAGAAAAAAATCTGATAATAATATATCAAAAAAAAAAAAACAATGAAAATTAACGAATACTGGGGAAAAAAAAAAGGATCCCATTAAAATTAAGTAACTGATTTTGTGTTAGACAAGTAAACCTGATTTTGATGACAGTACCATAAAACAAATAAACACGAATTTATACGGAATTGTTTTAAATTTACAAAATGAAGCTGTCAGAGCAGAACAAATGGGTTGCAATGCTTATTGTCTTCCTAGCCATAGGTTTTAGATTCTCATTACCAAACTTACAGAGTCTTATCATGATTAGTCCCATATTATACATCCCGTATCAATCTATGTTAACTAAATTGTTGTACTTACCAAATATTTATTAATCAATTATTGTATCATACATTGTATAACATCGTTACATCTTCCTTGTATTTAAATTTGTTTTTGTTTGTGAGATTTTACCTTTTTGAATCTACAATCTTGTCTGATAGTAATATATTTGCGTGTGCAGTATTGCACTCAAACCTTTTGTTGAAGATGCTCATACATATATATCTCTAAAGTATCGATTCATCGAATCAGCTTTGATCTCAAGCTGTTTCTTTTTTCTTTCTGCCAACAAAAATATATAGCTATTCACATTTCCCTTTTTAAATAGTTTATTACAACTCCATTAAACCCCGGTTTCTCTGAATCTAGTAAATATAAAATAAACAATATGAGCTTTTATATGCATTGTATCAAAACAACTATTGTGGAATCGAATCTCGGGTACACTTTAAAGGGGGAAGTGGGGGTTAATTAGATACTCATGCCAATGATTTTCATTGCTTCACACTTCACAGAGTCGGAGACCTTAAGATATTCTGAAGATAAAAAATTCAGTTAAAAAGTGTTTTCTCTTGCAAAGACTCATTTGTTCAATTATAAATAAAATATTTATTTAAAACAAAACCAGAAGATATAATAGTTTAGTTGTCTTTTTTGTTGAAATAGTTTTTTAATAATTTTTTTTTTGTTGAAATAGTTTAGTTGTTCTATTTTGTATAATTGTAATAATATTGTTGTTCTTAACATTCACACTACAATACGTGCATGCCGTGTCCTTACGTTACCTCGATCAATATTCTGATCTACAAACTTATCTTTTTACATGTTCTTTATTATCAGTCTTTGGTTATGGTTGTGGGAGAAACAACAGTATAAGAAAATGACAACTCGGGGGCATGGAATGCTAAAAATATCACTATCACAGAATTTTTATCCAGAGGAAACCATTTTCATATGAAATTTTCAGTTTTCGAATTTAACTAAGCATCACGTAACTATTTTCATCATATATAAAATACTTGACTTTGTACGTTCTGATTTATGTACTTTGTCAATATATTTAATTTCACTGACCTGGTCCATGAAAAAAATAGCAAGTGAATAAATTAGAAAATGAAAATAAAAGATAGAAAAACTAATATTACTAAAAATAAAATAGAAAAGCCAATTCTATAAATAAAAAGCTTAATTTAGTGTTAAGTTTCAGTCAATAGGTCAAATTAATCGGAAACAAAAGAATTGGGTCAAACTACATTACAGGTCAACCAAGTCACCATTTAGGTGGGACCAATTTCTCCACGTCAACTCATATATCCAATCAAAACATGCCATGTCACACTAATAAGAAACTCTAGGACCAGCGTGTTTACCGTTGAGTTCCACGCGGCATTTCTCAAGGACTTGTTACATTAACCCACACTAGTACTTTACATACATGCAGATACATACACATATACATACACATTTAACAAAAACTATATATAACTTGGTTACGTTAACTTGCATAACCTCCAATTAGTTTCTCCAGAAAGCTGTAAGAACATTTTCTTTTCTCTCTGTCTTAAACAGAATTGTTTTTGTTCTGTTTGATTAATTATTATCATTTTCCCCCAGTATTAATTCTATTGATCTTCTTGTTCAGATACATCACTCCTCCCACACATTCTACAAAGCATTCAAGAAGCCTTTCTTGGGAAATTTTCTCTCTTGATCTTTCCCAGAAAATATTGGCATCACGTTGACGTCCATAAAAACAGATAAACATGTCACAGGACGTAATTTCGTCGCATGAACAGCTCTCAATGGTATACTTTTTTGTTTTTCTTTCTTAATTTTTATCCTTCGTCAATGATTCTTTTCGCTATATATGAAAACTAAATTTCGTGCAATGTTAATTTTCTGTATTCGAATCTTCTTTGATCCCTTGAATGCATGGTTTATCTTCTTAATGTTTTGTAACTCAAACATAACGTACAAAATGTTTTAATGTGTTGCTTAGGCATGCATGTATCAAACCGCTCCCAAAATATATCTATCATCTAGAGACCGAATTTAGGTCTATATATATTTGAATGAAGTAACTATTCTATTACAAAATCTGAGTTTCTTTCAGGTAACATCGTTTTCTCAGTTTATTCCATTTTATCTTCTTGTTCAATTTGCTTCATTGCTTTTACTTTATTTTTTTGTTTGTGGTTATTCCCTACAACTTAGTTCATCTCCCAAGACTTTGAAACGACAATTATGATGATAGAGTTTACATGACTAACTCTTTTGTATATTGTTTACATACTTGTTAACCAACCACAGTTAGCCACAAGACATATATAGCATATAGAACAGTTTATCAGAATTCAATAGATGCCACACCTGTTTTTAGTCATTATAGTATACTTCAGTTTCAATATGAGCTGTATTGTTTCATATAGTTTTTTAATTACTTATTTTGTTTTGGTATTATATTGGTTATTTTCCCTAGTGAACATATATAATTTAAGTTAACGCAACAAAATTACTCACGAGTCATGCTCTTAGTTTTTTTTTATTATACTATTTACATTGGTTCTTTATCAAAAAATGCTCTTAGTTTTTTTCATTCTGATCATATACATGATAAATATATAAACCCGAATGGAAAACTGATCACAGGAATTCTCACTAAAATATCTAATTGATATACAAAAAAAAAAGATTCTTGTTCTTATAAAGGCCTTTATTTTTTAAGTGTGAAATGGTTAAGATGTTGGTTCTTACTAGGCAATGTTCTTTATTTCTCGACGCAAAAGAAACACTAGAATCCAAAAACTTTCCATTTACGGAAACTCTCCCTCGGTATCGTTAATTTTTATTTATCAAGATTCCCTCTTGATAAAACACACGAATAATCTGATAATATAAATAACATGTTCTCTCTAAACAAATGTTTTA
Organism: Sinapis alba; assembly: GCA_012274485.2. Taxonomy (NCBI): domain Eukaryota; kingdom Viridiplantae; phylum Streptophyta; class Magnoliopsida; order Brassicales; family Brassicaceae; genus Sinapis; species Sinapis alba. The sequence goes on from MU106452.1 coordinate 92,352, forward strand.
AGTTTAAAGGGTATCTAAATTATAGTTTCTTGCTTCACAAGATAGTCCGTCCAAGTAGGTTTTTATGCAAGTCTTCAGAGTATGTCTCAAACCAAATTATAGGTGCATGTTTTACTATGTTCTTTCAGCTAAATCAATCTCACGTTGTTGTTATTACGTAACAGGATGAGATCACAAGCCCTCTCACCGCACAAATCGTCGACTTCTGTGATCCGCAGTTCTTTCAAGAGACCTTTAATCAAACTTCTGAAGTGACCTCTGCTTCAAATTGTTGCGGCTTTGTCGAAAACAACAACAACAATGGTCTGAATCAAGACCATGAAGAGAACAACAACAACAACAACAATAATGACAATGGGGACTTATCGATCATATTCGATTCACAAGACGATTTCGATAACGACATCACAGCTTCCATCGATTTCTCTTCATCTATTCAGTTTCCAGCGTCAGATCAACTCCAAGACCAGTTTGATTTCACCGGAGTTCAGCTTCATCAGCCTCCCAACATCCTCTACTCTTCATCTTCTTGTGATCCTCTGCCTCCGTCTTTATCGATTTTTGAAGATGATTGTCTTTCTTCTGTCCCAAGTTACAATATTGGCTCCCTAAACCCTACTTCCCCTTCTTGCTCTTTCTTAAGTAATCCCGGTTTACCAGCTTACATGACCGTAACCGGGAATATGATGAATACCGGTTTAGGCATTGAGAGATCCGGTTTTTACTCTGGGAGTATTAATCAATTTGGTTCAGATTTTAAACCCTCACATGATCAATTGATGGAAATCCAGGCTGATACTAGTGGAATGTTCTTCCCTGATTCGATTAAACCCATCTTCAATCCAGAAAATCATCATCTCCAGGTATAAATTCCATTATAAATATAAAACGAAACCGGTGTGTAATAATCCGGTTAAATATTTGTACCCGGTATTTACTGGTTTTGCTGTCTTTTGTTAGACACTTGATGGTGGAGAAAACCAGAACCACCTAGTGGCAACACCGGTTCTTCCACAGTTAGGAACAGATATAACCGGTTTAGAGGACGGGAGTGTCAACAAAGTAGCTAAACTCTCGGCTGAGCAGAGGAAAGAGAAGATTCATAGGTACATGAAGAAAAGAAACGAGAGGAATTTCAGCAAGAAAATTAAGGTATCTAGGCTTAACCATTATAACAAAATTAAACCGTTGGTTGGTTATCAGTATACCGATTTGCTAAAGTTTTGTTTAAACAGTATGCATGTAGGAAGACATTGGCAGATAGTCGTCCAAGAGTTAGAGGAAGGTTTGCGAAGAACGATGAATTGTGTGAACCACACAGACAAGCTTCTTCAAGCCATCATGAAGAAGACGATGATGATGTAAGAGATTGATCTGCTTAGAATACAATTAAAAACATATGAGTTATAGCTTTTTCATATAATAAAAACGTTTTAAACCGGTTTGCATGCAGGTGGGGGTCAAGGAAGAAGAACAATTGGTTGATTCTTCAGACATATTTTCACACATAAGTGGCGTCAACTCTTTCAAGTGCAATTATCCAATCCAATCTTGGATTTGAGTTTGATTGCGTGGTGGTCTTATAATCACAAAATAGTATTTTATAGAGGTTTATTTGTATATTTACTAGTTACATTTTTTTCGGCCATGACCATATTTTCTCGGAAATATTTAGAACGTAAGAAAAGAGAGAGATGAATAATGGGTTTAGAGGCAGGTCATTACAATAAAACTGTAGCGAGGAGAGAGAGAGGGGGTTTGCTATTTATGCTACATAGAACATTACAAAGTTTTGTAGATATTAATTATATAACATGGTATGATATTATAATGTCTACTGTATTTGATGAGTGTTGTATAATTATAGTAATTCGAATATCATGTTGTGAGACTAAAAACTTGCAAGATTGAGATTGCGATGAGCAGTTGCCACAAGGCCCACAACCAAATTTTGATCAGGAACAGGTGAATCTATTGGAAAACAACCTTCCACCAAAACTTGAAACATTAGCTATTGTCGTCAAACAAGAATTTCTTGTTCTTTCTTGAATAAGAAACGGGAGGTGGAGGAAGTTCAAGATCTTTGGCTAGTGTGGATGTTGTGATTCCATGAGGGACATTGAGTTTGACTCGGGGGTGAAAACCTCAAGGAAACTGTGACCGTCGTAGAGGATGGGACTATGGCTGTTCCTTAACCCTTCTCGAGCTATTCACAAGGTGGCAACATTCAAGATTCGTAATAACATTTCTTCTTTTCTATATGTAAGATCAAACTAGAATTTGATGGGACTAAGAGCATGTTTATAGGTGTAACTTCTAAGTGGGTGCTTAGTGAATTTTTAAATATTAAAATTAAGTTGGGGTCAACATGAAAAGAACCAAACTATAAGGACCAGATGTGCAAAATAGCCAAAAGTGGCCATTGTTGTTTCACGAATCTTTCTGAAGCGACGACAAATTTGATTCTTGGAGCTGACGGCGCCCAACCATGGTTTTCAATCTCGAGATGCAGAGCGGTTTCATGGTGTGGATAAGAGAAGCGGACTCACGGCGTGGAACGAGCAGAGAGTCAAGTGGTGTTGTGGCTTGAGCGAGAGGGAGAAAATTGCCTTTCTCCAGTAATATTGTAACACGTACCTGCTAAGAACCGTCCCTTCCATCTTCTAATTAAGGTACGTCTCTTGGTTTACTGTCTTTTTTTCTTTAATTTTAATAGCTAATTAACCTAAGCGACGCATTTAAGATCTGGTGATAAACGTGCTCTAAGACCATTTATTTTTTCATTGTAGTAGTTCAGAGATCAACACAAAAAATGTTGTGAATTTTCGAAATTCCACACAGAAAATGTCCAAGTAATCAAAATAATTGAATGTTGTAAATAATGTCAGAAAATCAAAATACCATCTACCATAATACCAAAATTTGTCTTTCAAGATTCAGAACGACAACCAAACGCACGGCAAACAAATGATTGATTAGACAATGGCATTGGCAGCACTAGCAATTCTTGGCCAGAGATCAGCGCACTCTTTACCAATGGGACCAGTGATTGCAGAACCTTTCATTTCTCCCTTGGGGTTGACGATGACTCCAGCATTATCTGCGCAATGGTCAAACAAACAAGACCACCAGATCAGTATATACAATTAAAAATAGGTAGAAACCAAACAAATTTGAAAACAAAACAATAATCAAGTTAAGAGTAGTGGTATATAGAGTCCATATGGAGCAGAAGCAAGCGTTCAAGCAATAAAGCATCTGTAACGAAGGACAAAATTAAGTTTACCAGACTTGTAACCGTATCATCACCCTCTAAGCGTGTCGGTGGATACTTGACTTAAGCCTGGACAATGTGTGAATCTTATAACCAACCAAATGAATCTAAATAACCATTAAAACTGGTCATAGCTATAACTAAAACTACGTATCACTAACTCTTGATAGCTAAATGACCAACATTTCAAAACAAACAAGCTGTAGATAGAAAAGACAGAACAAGCTTTAGCATATGGAGTCCAAATGGAGCAGATTCAAGCGTTTAAGCATTAAAGTATCTGTAACGATGAACACACAACTAACTTTCCCAAAGACTTGTAACTGTAACAACACCCTCTAACCGTGTCGGTGAGTACATGACTTAAAGCCTGGTCTGATCACGAACTTGATTAGTGTTTAGAGAAAAGCAAATTATACCTTCGAAGTACATGAAGACACCATCCTTTCGGCGCCAAGGCTTCCTCTGCCTAACGATAACAGCAGGAAGAACCTTTTTACGGAGATCAGGCTTACCCTTCTTGACGGTAGCCATCACCATGTCGCCGACGCAAGCAGAAGGCAATCTGTTAAGACGACCCTTGATTCCTTTAACCGAAATGATGTAAAGGTTCTTAGCACCTGTGTTGTCAGCACAGTTCACCGTCGCCGCCACCGGAAGACCCAGTGACATCCTGAACTTGTTACCCGACGTACCTCCACGTCCTAATCATGAGATCAGAAAACTCATCAGCGCAATGTATAAGAGCACTATGAAATTTTAACAACAAAGAAGAAGACCACGAACCTCGCTTCGACATTTTGGACGGCTTGAGCAGTGATACCTGTTGTAAGAAAGTTAGGGTTTGCGGCTTCGTATATAGGGAAGCATTAGTTCTAGGGTTTTACTCACTCGGCTTAAGTGGAAGAGAAGATGACAGCTTGTGTTTTGAAAGCCCAGCTCTCAGAATTTTCCAGGCCCATTAAAGCCCACGAAGAGTTATTTTATTAAATGGATATCGTCTTTAGTTCTGCGTCCCACATCGAAAAGCTGGGAATAACCAGCAGCAAAATTTGTGTTATAATACAGGTCTCGTTTTGAACATTCAGTTCACGCAGCCATGTGGTGAGCACAAAGCGAACTATTCTTTCGCCTTTTACTAAAGAATACTGTGTGCTCTCTATGCCAAGTGGCATACGCCTATTTTTGGAGGGTCTCCACTAATCAGTGGATCCTAACATCTATAAGTCAGAATTTTTTAGTGTTATGCTTATTGTATGTTTTGTTTTCTTAATATAATCGATACGGAACATTGGTTAGTCATGGCTTTTGATCAATTGTAATGTGTGGAATTAATATCAAAAGCTTTAGGTTAGTCATAATCAGTGCAAGTGGAGGCTCTTGCCATGTGCATAGGATCCAAAGAAAATATAGTCACAATTTAAGGTCCATTTTTATAAATGTAGGGTCCTATTTACAAATTATTTTGATTGTTCTTAAAGAAGTAGAACTTGCTCAAGATTCACCAAATATATGAGCCTTGCACAGGGTCCAAAAGGAAAAAACTAAAAATATAGTCACAATTTAAGGTTCACATATAAATATAGGGTCATGTTTACAAATTATTTTGATTGTTCCTGAAAAAGTAGAACTTGCACAAGATCCACCCAAAATAAGGGCAGGGCCTGGTCATAATATATATATATGTATATATATATAAAATATCAATGTTTGAACTGGTCTCACGTATGTAACAAATGTATTTCTTCCTAGTCTGTAGTTACTAAGCTACTGCTTATGTGGTTGCTTAGCTGTACTCAGTAGTTTTGATTTTCTTCAGTAGAATCATTCAACGATAACTCTATCGACCAGACTTTGCAACAACTATAGAGTATCTCCTATGATATCATCACCCCCTCTGGTGGTGAATCATATTGTCATTGTGAAAACAAAACATGTTATTCTCTACGGAATAGTCAAGAAATACAAAACTGCCGACCAAAACTAGTACTTCTTTAGTCTTTGTCGCTGGTATTATTATCATTACATATACCTTCTTCTGATTGAACAGTAGTAGACTTCTCGGGTCTTGCTTTCGTCTTCTTCATGGACACCTCTCCTCCTCCTGATCCTTTCACCTTCCTATGACGCGACGATGACTTCCTATGAGAAGCAGAAGAGCTGTCTGAAAGATGATTAGAACCTTCCTCGTCGTTAACCGAGACAACAACACGCTTCCTCCTGAGCGATGGATCGTTAGACGAATCTAACGACGCGTGCCTACTCCTGTGGTGACGTCTCGAGGGTTTTGGTAGCAGTTCGGATGGTAAGACATTGCTGTTTCGCCTAGGAGGAGAACCGTGTTGTGACGCGGATTTACGCCTTGTCTTCTTGTGCTTTGGTTTATCAGAAGTAGGCAACAACTCTTGTAATCCAACTCCTTCTCCCATTGGATTGTTGTTGGCATCTCTTCGAGAAACTACTTGAGCATTCTCGTTTCCTTGAGGGTTGAAGTCATTCATCTACATTTTAACCTATGATGAGTATACTTATATGTAAATGGTGATAAATACTTTAGATAATCTTCTAAAATCAGAATCAAATCGGTTATAAGCAAAACGATTTTTCTATAACGATTAATTTTTTTTTAAAGTGTGTCTAGACAGTCTATCCCTCGTCTAGACACTAATTCCATATCAAACCACGTAATTAGATCATGATTAATCCCGAGTTCTTAGGTGGGGTTCTTAGCGTAATTTAAGAACCGAGTCTTAAATTACGCTAAAAACCTCACCCTAAGATCCCCGGGTTCATCATGCTCTTATAGTCTATCGATTTTTTAAACATTAGTGAGTGTACTTATACGTATATGAGGAATAAATACGTAGAAATGTAGAAACCGTACGTACCCAGCTTGGTGCATTTGATGCGGGACCATCGGATCCTATGTGGGCGACATGCTTAACATCGGTGGGAAACCCGATCTTGATATCATGTTCTTTACTTTCATCTGCAAATAGATTTTTTTCATCATACAAAGATCTGACTTGTGTCACAAGAGACGTCAAAAGATGTTTCTGTGAATATATTGATGAGATGAGGAGACTCACCGAAGATCTGAGTAATGTTGCGAAGTCCTTTAAAAAAGCCTTTAACGCTCGTCGACATCTCGGGAGGAATGGTTTTCGGTTACAAGTTCAGATGCTGCAACTCTGTGAATGCGTCAAAAGCACTAACGCGTCGACCAAAACAAAAATAACAAATCAACGGTTCTATCATTCAAGGAATTTGCAAACAAATAACATTTAGAAACGTTTGGACTTAAACAAATAATCTAATGAGATCATAGAATGTAAACCTTTATTGCAATAATTTTCATTTTCTTTTTAACAGGGAGAATCGAAGAAAAGGAAATGGAAAGAGAGGGATAGAGAGAGAACTCAGGATCAGGTTCCAGACCAATTCTTGGTTTATTTACCAAAAAAGAAACAAAAACAAACTTTTTCAAGGTTTTATTTTTACTGTTTATATATTCTTATAAATAGATTTCTTTTTATTTGAATGGAGGCAACGTAGACTTAGGATTTTTTTTTTAGTAGACTTAGGATTTTGTTTTCCTCAATTCAGAATTTGAGGACTTTATTGATGTTTGGTTTAAAGATTGAAAAATGGTTCTAAACCATCTCGACTTTGTGTGAAAATTTTCTAAAATATTTATCAATAAATGTATATGGAGATTTGGTAATTAAATAGATATACTTGCAAATATGTAGACTAGAATAATGTTGTGTCGATCCTCCTTCTACACGGCTTTGTATTTTGAGAGCATAAAGTTGTGGAAGAGGAGGATCGATAATTTGTGTACGTAAACGATAAGTAAAAGTGTAAAAGAATAGACTGCATGATTGGTACGTCAAGTACGTACGCTCACATTACTATATTCTCATGGACGTACGTACATGAACATAATCTAAAGAGTGAAAGACTTAAACAATTTCAGAAGAACCATCCAAAATAAAACTCTATAAAATTGCTTATGGGGTACAAATCAACTAAAAAAAAACTATATAAAAGCTTGTGGGAATAAAACAATTTCTTTATTTTTCTTTCATTTGATCACTCAGCGTCCCTTAGGCTTTCACTGGTAAGCCACAGTTTCTTCCGGACAATAAAAACCACGTTGTTCTCACCATCTTCACTGTCTTGGTCAAGTTCTGAACTTGTAGTTACCTTCTCGGATGCCACAACTTCCCAATGCAGAGCCTTCATATACTTCTTGATCGATTCAACAATGCTCTCCTTATCTCTGATGATGATGAATCCTGTTGGTCTAAGAATCCTATCCATCTCAAGTAATAGATCCTCCGCACTGCATCCTTTGCTTCTAATGTCTGAAAATACAGTCCATGCGTGCAAGAGATCGTATGTTCGTGGGTACGTAGAGAAAGCCTCACACCTAAGTTCCACCGGAAACAAAACAAGGGAATGGTGAAAAATGTGAACTATTATTATTGAAAAGTTTTTGAGGTTTGTACCAGTTATGATTTGTCCCGATTAACCCACGGTCGTAGATCAGTTTAAGAGTGTTGGGACCGTAGGGAGAGACAACGTTCATAACCCAAACATCTTTGTCTTTAAGAGCAGCTGCGAAAGAACCCATGTGAGCTTTCATGTCCATTATGTTCCTCACAGTGTTTGCTTTGATTTTAGACGACATTAGGTTCCAGTAACTGTCGACTTGCTGTTTCCAAAGCTCCTGTAAACCAAAAAAAAGAGAAAAGAAAAACAATATGCTTAATTAAACTCTTTCTTTGTGTGTGCTCTATAATCTATCAAGAGTAAAAAAGATCGTTGCAGGTCTTAGTACCGTGTCTTTCTCAAACATATGTGTTGAGTAACCAAAATCTGCAAGACGAGGAGGAGGAGAAGTCATCCTAGCTGGCCAAGGAGCTAACCCACTTCCCTTGGTTTTATGGTCATCTGTATTAAGCAAGAAACGTATTACAAAAGAAAACGAACTAAGTATGTCTAAAGAAAAGAATGTACTTACGCTTGGAGTAAGGAGTGATGCAAGCTTCCATTGAGACACCATAAACAGCATCAGGATCAGCGTCCGAGCGGCAAAGAGGAGGCTGTGTTCCAGGCTCTCTCTCCAAGTAACAGTCATTACTCAAAGGTTTCTGCCAAACAACAGTTTGGTTTCTTTTAGCAGCGATTCTCCAACACATTCTTTCAACAAGAGCACTCATCTCTTTCCATATCCTTAGATCCTCTTCGTCTTGCGCGTAAGCTTCAGGAGAGGAATAAGCGAAATAGCCTCCAGGTCTTAGTACTCGGTCCAGCTCGAGGAGAAGGATGCCGTCTCTTTGAAGCCAATCAATCCTACACCTAGAGCAATGAGCTAGCTCGAATGATCTGCTCGGGTAAGGAAGTCTCTTGGTACCTAAAACACCGAGATAAGCAGGGATGCCTCTCTCTAGTGCAAACTGGATTTGGTTCTGGTGAACGTCGTTAGGTGCTAATGACATTGCCATTATGTCAGATGAGAGAAGGTAAGCTCCGAAACTTGCTACTCCACATCCAACATCAAGAACTGTTCTTAATCTCCCTTGATCGTTTAATACATCGTTGGAAAAGTTAAGCATCTGCAAGTACATAAAGAATCATTAGACAAATGTTTTGAGTAACCAAGAGCAAAACATGAGGCTTACATTAGCGATGGATGCAATGTATTTATCAGCACCGTAATGGAAGTGAGTGCCACCACCTGGGAAATTGATCTTATCGCCTTTGACAACCATCCAGTTCTGATCAGACTTCTCTTTAGCAAGGTGAGTGTGAGGTATGTTTGCTTGCCACACTTCATCTCTGCTCTTAGGCCACTTTATAGGAACCTTGTAGCCAGATGGAGGAGGAATCAAACAGTTGAACTTTCTTTCAGGAGGAGGACAATGGCGTTCGTAATGTTCCATTAGAGATAGATCAAGCTTCAACCTCATCTGGTAGATGAAGTTCCTATCTAAGCAAGGGATGATCTCTGAGTGCCGGTCATCACAAACCTTGAACATGTATATACCTTAACAAGTTAGCTCTACATTTAACATAAATAAATGCATTTTAGCAGAGCATTGGGATTTGAATTAAAACAAACTTACAGGGAAGCTTTTGGCCACAACAAGACTGTCTTCTTCATTGCTCACAGATCCATCCTGTTTGGTATCATCATCATCTCCACCCAAATAAGAAGATCCGAGTTTTCTCAATGATCTTCCATACTCCAATGCTGATGATGCACCTTGGCTAGAGGAACCATAGTACATATACAAGAAACAGAGGAATAGAGCCACGATGCAGACAGAAGCAATGAGGCGCTTCTTTTGGCCTCCATCAGATCTCCCTCTCATCATCAATTCCACACACAGAAGCAAAAGAGCTTTCTAAACGAAGGCTTTCCTCTATCTCTGCATAAATAAGAAAGAGAAGAACCATAAGACTTTAAACACAGTCAAAAGTGTGAGATAGTGTAATATAGATAGTTCAGTGGCAACATATTTTCAAGGTTAACAATAAATGAATGAAACAAATAAAAACACAGACTTGGAACGGGAAGAAGAAGTCAGATCCTTGTTTGTTGGGTCTGATTCAGAACCTAAAGTTAAGTAGAAACCAAGTATGTAGCAGTGTTTTAGAATTCTAAAAAATTTTGGAGTAATCACCGACAAAAAGATTAAAAATCTTTTAAGAACTAAAAGTGAACTAGTAGATCTGGGAGTATAGAGAACTAAGCATCATTTTCCATTTTCTCGGTAATGAAAGTATCAAATTCCCGGGAAAACTGAAACATTCATTGATCAGAAAGAAAAAAGAAGAAGGAAAAATTCGAGAAAAACTCACAGAAGAACAAGAAGAGTCGAGTGGTAAACGAGAGAGATCCGAGAATGGGAGTGAGTGAAGTGACGAATAACTTTATAGATTCAGATCTCACGGGGAATGATAGATAGATAAGCCTTTTTCACTGGCTACAATGTTTTTTTTTTCCTATTTTTGGTGAGATAAGTACAGTGCCTTGCTTTAAAGGTCGCTTTCTCTGTTTACACTGTCGACTTGCTGTAATAGATCTCTGTTTTCGGTATTTATTAATAAATAGTAGTATTTATTTTGACAACTTAAATGTTACTTAATCAATCAATTGAGATCTCTGCTGCAAGTAGATTCGACATAATGCGTTTTTTTTTTAAAAATTAATCGAATTAGTTATTTCTTGCAGTTTTTGAGAAAACGCCTAGACGAATAAGAAAGAAAACCAGTTGACTATTGGAACAAGTCTCTTATGTCCATTTTACTACACACGGAATATACATAATGTAAAACCGTGGAACGCGTTTATACATTCATTGTGTCGGTGATCCAACATGAAATGACCATCGCTAGTTACCAGAGGGAAATGTGAAGCTGAATATATGCATTCAGATCTGGCTTTGAGCTGACCAGATCCAGATCTGACCTTTTAACCCATAAATTACAAAATAATTATTACAGCATAATCATCTGAAGAAGAACCATATTGATGACTTCAATAACTTTGTGACGTCGTTGGTTTACAACTATAACGATGTTTTGATCAAGAACGTTGTCAATGATCCAGAGAAAAGATTTAGCCTTGCATGCTTTTGTAGCTTTTGGGCTTTTGGGCCTGCAACTGTGATTATATAACCCAAGAACATTTATTATAATTAAGGATATGCTCATAAGGTCACGTAGTATGGGCTCAAGAAAATATATATGAGCCTGAGTTCGTCTTAAAAGAAACAAACCCATTGGAATTATATTTATCTACTGAATATCCATCCCTTTATCCACTAATTTAGATCATGTAATCTGGGATAATTTATTACTTCGAGATAATACGATTAAATTAGGTGACGTGGCATGGCACAACACCTTCAATAAATAAAACCATAGTAGTGAGCTCTCTCAATCAAAAAAAGCCTCTCCCAAATCTCAAAGTACAGATCCAGTTTACCGGTGATAATCAACGATCTAGACCAGATGGCGAAGGAACCAGTTCGTGTTCTCGTTACCGGGGCTGCAGGTAACTTTATGTTTTCTCTCAGATCCTGTCTGTAGTATCTTCGGATCTTCGGTTAAAGTCTAGCGAATCACAAACCTTTTGCTTACATCTCTGCCTTGTCTTGGTTGTTATGTTGTTCGTCGTATGCTTTATCGATCGAATGATTAAAGCAGACGTAGATTTAGATCTGAGTGTATGAAATGTATCGAGGATCCTTACTTTGCTAGGTTCGAGACACGACGAATAATAAACCGTGATTTTGATAGCATTCATGCTTCATTGTTGACAAATTGGAGGGATTATTTTTATGATTTTGAAAACGGTTTAGGTTGTAATTGGATATATGGTTTATAGTTGGTGAAATGAAAGTGTTTGTAATTTTGGTACAGGACAAATTGGATACGCACTTGTCCCTATGATTGCAAGGGGTATCATGCTTGGTGCTGACCAGCCCGTGATCCTCCACATGTTGGATATTCCTCCTGCTGCTGAAGCTCTCAACGGTGTCAAGATGGAGTTGGTCGATGCTGCTTTCCCTCTTCTCAAAGGTAACTCTACAGTTTTTTTCCCCAAGCTGTGTTTTCATGCATCTTCTTTAATGTGAACATTTGAACGTTTTTTTTTTATCAGGTGTTGTTGCTACAACTGATGCCGTTGAGGGATGTACTGGAGTCAACGTTGCTGTTATGGTTGGTGGTTTCCCGAGGAAAGAAGGAATGGAGAGGAAGGATGTCATGTCTAAGAATGTCTCCATTTACAAGTCTCAGGCTGCTGCCTTGGAGAAGCATGCCGCTCCAAACTGCAAGGTGATAGGATCTGTTTACCCTTTTTAAAAATCAGTTTCTCTGAATGAAGCCACTTCATCCAGTTTTTGTTCAGGTTCTTGTTGTTGCAAACCCTGCAAACACCAACGCATTGATCCTCAAGGAATTTGCACCATCGATCCCTGAGAAGAACATCACTTGTTTGACAAGGCTTGACCACAACAGGGCCTTGGGTCAGATCTCTGAGAGGTTGAGCGTACCCGTGTCTGATGTTAAGAACGTTATCATCTGGGGAAACCACTCATCCACACAGTACCCAGATGTCAACCACGCTAAGGTGCAGACATCGTCTGGAGAAAAGCCTGTCCGTGAGCTCGTCAAGAACGATGAGTGGTTGAATGGAGAGTTCATCACTACGGTTCAACAACGTGGAGCTGCAATCATCAAGGCGAGGAAGTTGTCAAGTGCACTTTCTGCTGCTAGCTCTGCCTGTGACCACATCCGTGACTGGGTCCTTGGAACTCCAGAGGTTCATTAATAAAACTCTCTTCCCATTATTTGATTTTTTTTTGTAGCCGTTCTAACATGACTTCTTTCTTTGGTTGCTCAGGGTACATTTGTTTCCATGGGAGTATACTCAGATGGCTCTTACAACGTTCCATCAGGACTTATCTACTCCTTCCCTGTCACTTGTCGCAATGGAGAGTGGAGTATTGTCCAAGGTAAAGAGCCAAGCTTTTTACAAACTCAAATACTCAAATTCTCATACTAACGTGAATTTGTTTGATTAGGGCTTCCGATTGATGAAGTATCAAGGAAGAAGATGGATTTGACTGCAGAGGAGCTGAAGGAAGAGAAGGACTTGGCCTACTCATGCCTCTCTTAAACCAATACTCTTCTTCTTCTTCACAATCAGATGTGAGATCAATAAAGCTTTGAGGGCTTTGTCGAAATAAAGAGTTTGTTAAAACACTGTTCCCAGCTGCAAACGTGTACTCTGTTTTGCTTTGTGTATCTGATTTGGTTTTTACCCATAGTAATAAAAAAACAACATTCACTAAACTGAAATAAGAAATCGAATCATAAACAATAGGTATTAGGCACTGGTCCGCTAAACAAGGATTCGAGTCATATAAAGGGAATGGAATACAAATATTCCAAGTCTTAACAGAATTTAATCTTTTACTTTTTTGTAAAGTAAAAAGAAAAAAGCAATGGATCTTAATTTAGACTCCAGTAGGAAATGAGAATCAAGTTCTTATCTTTAAAAGCCTTTATAGCAAGTAATATCCAGTGGATTCTACAAAAGTGGGCATGACCAGAATCGTGTTCATGAACCACCCAACGTTAGACAACGTAAGAGAAGATGATCATTCACTCCACTTTATAGGCCCATTCAATATGTTTTTCTATTTTTATAGAAAAGCAAAAACAAAATTCGATTCCTTGTAAAATATCTACTTATATCAAAAAAGTTCGTTCGTTGATGATGATCCCCATGAAAATCTTACAAGAGCAAATGAAATGAGATGTGGGTAAAAAAAAAAACCAATTAAATTCCAACGCCACTAGTTTGTGGATAAAGTTGGCTACTTTTGTCTTCTTTGTACTGAATATTATATGCGCATTATTGCGTACATACAACACAACACTCTCAGCATCATCATCATCATGTGTATGTTTTCCTCTTCCATTTAGATCTCAAAGTCTTTACCTTTCATACCCAAAATAGGAAGAAGAGTTCGGTCATCAAAAATCACCTTCACAACTCCAAGTTTTTTCTCCTCAAGATCCGAAGAGACATCAACTCTGATTAAGTTCTGGTAAAAAGTTTCGAAATTTTTATTTATTCAAACTTCTATCTACTTCTTGAATATGCTTTTCATCTGTTAGAGAAAGACTTGATTTTTATTTAGTAGATATATTGATCTTTGAATTGAAAGTGTGTTGCTTTCTCTGTTTTTTGGGGTAAAAACATTTTTTGATTAATAATTCTCTTTATGAGCTAGTAGTCTGAACACATGGGTATTATTTGGACAGAGAGTAGCTGATTTTGTGTCTTGATCTCTGGTCATAAGCATGTCGACAAACAAAAAGACCATAGTTTGGTTCAGAAGGGACTTAAGAATCGAGGATAACCCTGCATTAGCAGCTGCTGCTCACGAAGGATCTGTTTTCCCTGTTTTCATCTGGTGTCCTGAAGAAGAAGGACAGTTTTATCCAGGAAGAGCTTCAAGATGGTGGATGAAACAATCACTTGCTCACTTGCGTCAATCCTTGAAGGCTCTTGGATCTGAGCTCACTTTAATCAAAACCCACAGCACCGTTTCAGCTATCTTGGACTGTGTTCGTGCAACCGGTGCTACTAAAGTCGTCTTTAATCACCTCTATGGTATACTACTCTCTTAACTCTTGGTTCATTTTGAGTGTGTACAGCTGAGGTTGATAATGAAGTTTTACCTTTTCCTTGTTGTAAGATCCTGTTTCGTTGGTTCGGGACCATACTGTAAAGGAGAAGCTTGTGGAACGTGGGATCTCTGTGCAAAGCTACAATGGTGATCTATTGTATGAGCCGTGGGAGATATACTGTGAAAAGGGCAAACCTTTTACTAGTTTTAATTCTTACTGGAAGAAGTGCTTAGACATGTCTGTTGAATCCGTTGTGCTTCCTCCTCCTTGGCGCTTGGTTCCTCTATCTGCAGGTAAGAGCATGTAAACATTTTCAATATTCTTAAGACCCAACAGTTGTAAAAGGTTTTGTGTGTGTTCTTTGTGTTAGCAGCTGAAACGGTTTGGGCATGTTCAGTTGAAGAACTAGGACTAGAAAACGAAGCCGAGAAGCCGAGCAATGCTTTGTTAACTAGAGCTTGGTCACCAGGGTGGAGCAATGCTGATAAGATACTAAACGAGTTCATCGAGAAGCAACTCATAGACTACGCAAAGAACAGCAAAAAAGTCGTTGGGAACTCAACCTCGCTGCTCTCTCCATATCTCCATTTCGGGGAGATAAGCGTCAGACGCGTCTTCCAATGCGCTAGGATGAAACAAATCATATGGGCAAGAGATAAGAACGGTGAAGGAGAAGAAAGTGCTGATCTTTTCCTCAGAGGGATCGGTTTAAGAGACTATTCTCGTTATATATGTTTCAACTTCCCTTTTACTCACGAGCAGTCTTTGCTGAGTCATCTTCGTTTCTTCCCTTGGGATGCTGATGTTGACAAGTTCAAGGCTTGGAGACAAGGCAGGACTGGGTATCCGTTGGTGGATGCTGGAATGAGAGAGCTTTGGGCTACAGGGTGGATGCATAACAGAATAAGAGTGATTGTTTCGAGCTTTGCTGTGAAGTTTCTTCTTCTTCCGTGGAAATGGGGAATGAAGTACTTCTGGGATACTCTTTTGGATGCTGATTTGGAATGTGACATCATAGGATGGCAGTATATCTCCGGGAGCTTACCTGATGGCCACGAGCTTGATCGCTTGGACAATCCTGCGGTAAACTTACAAAACTTATCTATGTTATTGTAATATTAGTTTCATTCTTCACGCGGTCATTCGAACTTGGAAACTCTGACACAATAGTTAGAGTTCTTTGCAGTTGAGCTAATGAACTCTGTTACTTTATCGTTTTAAGCTACATGAGACTATTTGTTGTTATTGTCTGATTGAGAAGTCTCAGAGAATGTCTGTCTGGTTTGGTTTCAGATACAAGGAGCAAAGTATGACCCGGAAGGAGAGTACATAAGGCAATGGCTTCCGGAGCTCGCGAGGTTGCCAACTGAATGGATCCATCATCCATGGGACGCTCCTTTAACTGTACTCAAAGCATCCGGTGTGGAACTCGGAACAAACTATGCCAAACCCATTGTAGGTATCGACACAGCTCGTGAGCTGCTAACCAAAGCCATATCAAGAACTCGTGAGGCACAGATCATGATAGGAGCAGCGCCTGATGAGATTGTAGCTGATAGCTTCGAGGCCTTAGAGGGTGCTCATACCGTTAAAGAACATGGTCTTTGCCCGTCTTCTAATGACCAGCAAGTACCATCGGATGTTCGTTACAATGGGTCAAAGAGAGTGAAACCCGCTGAAGAAGAAGAAGAAGAAGAAAAAGAAGAGAGAGTCATGAAGAAAACTAGAGGATTCAATGAAGTTATTAGAGAAGAAGAAAGGGACTTGTTTTGTACTGCTGAGTCTTCTTCTTCTTCGTCGGGTAGGAGTGTGTTCATGGTTTCTCATTCTTGCTCGCTGGTATCAGAAGGGAAGAACTTGGAAGGTATTCAAGATTCTTAAAAATGGTTAGAAATGATCAAAGATAAAACTTTTTATGTTATTGTCGCTGTTATAATTATTATAAAGCCTAACATGTAGAGGTGTGTATGTGTGTTGACTCTTTGCCCCTTGTGATGATGCTCCCAAGAACAAGATGGAATAAGCTTATATTATATTTGCTGAATAGGATGTATGGATAAAAGAATAAAAGATAATTTCTATAAATGTTTTTCGTAATTGTTGTGTGTATGCATGTGTATACAATAAGAAACATGATTTGTTTTCAACATAACGTTTACGGAACTGAAAGGTTATAACGTAAAAAACAGGTGAAAAGTTAACAAAACAAAACTCTAAATCTTGTCCTGACGCTTTGCATGATCTTTTCCATGGGTTTCCTCTGTTGCCTGGTCTCATCCTCTTCCATCTTTTTATTGTCTCTGTTATATTTATATATACAGCCTTTGTGACAAATCTTGAACGAAAACATATAAAACAAATACAACAAATGGTGGCCAAAAACTCAAATGATGAAACGAAAGATGCAAGGGGTGCCTTGGAAGACAAGAAACCTTTTGTATCCGCCTCAGAGTTTTCAGTCCCTATCATCGACTTGGCAGGCGTCCACGTGGATGCACTATCACGTGGAGGTATAGTAGAGAAGATCAAAGACGCTGCAGAGAAGTGGGGAATATTCCAGGTGATCAACCATGGGGCTCCGTTAAGTGTTCTTGAAGAAATCAAAGATGGAGTTGTTAGGTTTCATGAGGAAGATCCTGAGGTTAAGAAATCTTACTTCTAGCGAACAGTTTCGAACGTGAAGATTTGTCTGTTTGTAACTGGAGAGACATCTGTCGAATTTCAAGTTATAAAAAATAAAATAATAAACACTTGCGAGTGTACAGTCTAGTTTTGCTGTAAGATATTTCTATATCTTGGTAAGCAGGTGTCTCAAATCTCTAGAAACAAAGAATTAATAAGAACAACTTTTCTTATTAGCTTTAGAAACTACTCAAAACTAAAGCTCACAATGTTTCTCTTAGATCTTATTGGAACATCTCTCCATTAGACCTATATTTATATGAAAGACAATTCCCTTTAACATGTGGGATATGGAAAACATAAACTTAATCTAATAGAAAACTTCCTTTTCCTATTCTAGATTTCCTTTTCATGTTTATCTCTTAACATATTAAACATTCAATAATATGTTAAGTTTCCACAAGCTTGGAATTATCCAACATTCACCCCCTTAATTCCAACTTGAATNTAAACGAGTTCATCGAGAAGCAACTCATAGACTACGCAAAGAACAGCAAAAAAGTCGTTGGGAACTCAACCTCGCTGCTCTCTCCATATCTCCATTTCGGGGAGATAAGCGTCAGACGCGTCTTCCAATGCGCTAGGATGAAACAAATCATATGGGCAAGAGATAAGAACGGTGAAGGAGAAGAAAGTGCTGATCTTTTTCTCAGAGGGATCGGTTTGAGAGACTATTCTCGTTATATATGTTTCAACTTCCCTTTTACTCATGAACAGTCTTTGCTGAGTCATCTTCGTTTCTTCCCTTGGGATGCTGATGTTGACAAGTTCAAGGCTTGGAGACAAGGCAGGACTGGGTATCCGTTGGTGGATGCTGGAATGAGAGAGCTTTGGGCTACTGGATGGATGCATAACAGGATAAGAGTGATTGTTTCGAGCTTTGCTGTGAAGTTTCTTCTCCTTCCGTGGAAATGGGGAATGAAGTACTTCTGGGATACTCTTTTGGATGCTGATTTGGAATGTGACATCATAGGATGGCAGTATATCTCTGGGAGCTTACCTGATGGCCACGAGCTTGATCGCTTGGACAATCCTGCGGTAAACTTACAAAACTTATCTATGTTATTGTAATATTAGTTTCATTCTTCACGCGGTCATTCGAACTTGGAAACTCTGACACAATAGTTAGAGTTCTTTGCAGTTGAGCTAATGAACTCTGTTACTTTATCGTTTTAAGCTACATGAGACTATTTGTTGTTATTGTCTGATTGAGAAGTCTCAGAGAATGTTTGTCTGGTTTGGTTTCAGATACAAGGAGCAAAGTATGACCCGGAAGGAGAGTACATAAGGCAATGGCTTCCGGAGCTCGCGAGGTTGCCAACTGAATGGATCCATCATCCATGGGACGCTCCTTTAACTGTACTCAAAGCATCCGGTGTGGAACTCGGAACAAACTATGCCAAACCCATTGTAGGTATCGACACAGCTCGTGAGCTGCTAACCAAAGCCATATCAAGAACTCGTGAGGCACAGATCATGATAGGAGCAGCGCCTGATGAGATTGTAGCTGATAGCTTCGAGGCCTTAGAGGCTGCTCATACCGTTAAAGAACATGGTCTTTGCCCGTCTTCTAATGACCAGCAAGTACCATCGGATGTTCGTTACAATGGGTCAAAGAGAGTGAAACCCGCTGAAGAAGAAGAAGAAGAAGAAGAAAAGAGAGACATGAAGAAAACTAGAGGATTCAATGAAGTTATTAGAGAAGAAGAAAGGGACTTGTTTTGTACTGCTGAGTCTTCTTCTTCTTCGTCGGGTAGGAGTGTGTTCATGGTTTCTCATTCTTGCTCGCTGGTATCAGAAGGGAAGAACTTGGAAGGTATTCAAGATTCTTAAAATGGTTAGAAATGATCAAAGATAAAACTTTTTATGTTATTGTCGCTGTTATAATTATTATAAAGCCTAACATGTAGAGGTGTGTATGTGTGTTGACTCTTTGCCCCTTGTGATGATGCTCCCAAGAACAAGATGGAATAAGCTTATATTATATTTGCTGAATAGGATGTATGGATAAAATAATAAAAGATAATTTCTATAAATGTTTTTCGTAATTGTTGTGTGTATGCATGTGTATACAATAAGAAACATGATTTGTTTTCAACATAACGTTTACGGAACTGAAAGGTTATAACGTAAAAAACAGGTGAAAAGTTAACAAAACAAAACTCTAAATCTTGTCCTGACGCTTTGCATGATCTTTTCCATGGGTTTCCTCTGTTGCCTGGTCTCATCCTCTTCCATCTTTTTATTGTCTCTGTTATATTTATAAAACATATAAAACAAATACAAAAAATGGTGGCCAAAAACTCAAATGATGAAACGAAAGATGCAACGGGTGCCTTGGAAGACAAGAAACCTTTTGTATCCGCCTCAGAGTTTTCAGTCCCTATCATCGACTTGGTAGGCGTCCACGTGGATGCACTATCACGTGGAGGTATAGTAGAGAAGATCAAAGACGCTGCAGAGAAGTGGGGAATATTCCAGGTGATCAACCATGGGGATCCGTTAAGTGTTCTTGAAGAAATCAAAGATGGAGTTGTTAGGTTTCATGAGGAAGATCCTGAGGTTAAGAAATCTTACTTCTCGCGAGACTACACCAAGACATTTAATTATTTTTAACAGTTTCGAACGTGAAGATTTGTCTGTTGGTAACTGGAGAGACATCTGTCGAATTTTAAGTTACAAAAAAATAAAATATTTGTGTTTTTCATCTATATCTTGGGTAAGCAGGTGTCTACTAGTCAGTTCTCGTCTATGCAAAGGTAAGGGTTCGTACTAAGATCCCATGAGAACTTGAAATCCAAACTTGCTATGTTACAAAATCTCGAGTAACGAAGTCCTGAAACGCTTGCATAAGCTTCACGTCTTCTACATGGTCAAGGTTTAAGGACATCTATATATATATATATTGTACTTTGTACGGTGAAAAAGAAAACCTGAAGCACAAGGAACTAGTATCTCATGGCATACATCCATAGTGAAACCAATCACTAAATCGAGCAAGATAATTAGATGACTGTAAAACCACATAACATAACGAAAGGTTGCAGGGTTGTTTTAGTTTTTGATCAGTTTAGTGGCACAGTAACACTTGGACAAAACTAAGAAAGATAATCATCTAACTTTCTTCAATAAACATCTTTCAAAATATGTTGGTAATACGTAAATAAAGTTTGAAGCATATTAGATCCTATCCAAAGTTTAGAGTAGTGACAAATGAAACAAGGACTGACACAATAACTGCATGAAATACACATTACAAGTTACAACGAACCAGACGCTTTATATTATTCATTTTTTGTTAAGTGTTCTTTCCTATCTTGAAACTGGACAGATGAGATGTTCCATCAAGGCCCTTTTTAAAGTATCCTTTTGTGTATTCTTCTAAAGTGAAGTCTCTGTATTTTGGAGGGTTTTCTTCAGATGTAAGCTCTTTGATTGGTCCATAAACAGTTGAATTTGGAAGCATACTCGTGCTGAAAAAGCTCGCTACTGAAATCCTCGTTTCATCTCTGTTGGAAAGCACTCTATGCTCTGCGCTTATGAACTTGTCATTCGTTATCAGCTGCATATTCACATGTAACTCTAAGATTGTCAACAAAAGTAGACATTGTTTGTTATAAAAAGAGTTATAAAAAAGGATCAATGAGCCTTTATGCCTGCAAGAAATCTCCTATGTTGATAACAAGAGCCCCGCGAATAGGTGTGACATCGACCCAATGGTCTTGATGATGAATCTGAAGTCCACCGACTTGGTCTTGAAGAAGAACCGTGAGGAAAGAGTTGTCTGAATGGTTATTTGTGCCAATAGTTAACTCAGGTTGAGGGCATGGAGGGTAGTAATGGCATATCATAAGGAAACCCCTCATACAATCCATGCTCTTAAGCTTATCAGAGCTAAGACCAAGAGCTTCTGACAAGAGTTCAAAGAGCAAAACACCTAAGCTCGTCATATACTTTGTGTGTTCGATCATAGCATCCCTGAATCAATATGTATGATGTTATATATAACAATCATGACTCAAAAGGTTCTGTGAGATTCTTGAAAGAGAAAGCTATATATGTACCTGCAAACCACAGGGAGCTCTTCAGGGTCTGGAGGATCAGGAGCCATGTAACAAGCGAAGCTATCTCTCCAGCCAACACATAAAGAAGAACTATACAGATCAAAATTACTATTGTACACAAATCTCTTTGCGGCGTCACGAGTGAAGTAAGCTTTCTTAACCTCGGGATCTTGCTCAAAGAACCTTCGAACACCTTCTTGGATCTCTTCAAGAACGTTTAAAGGAACACCATGATTGATCACCTGGAAAAAACCCCAGTTCCCTGCAGCGTCTTTGATCTTCTCGACGACGAGCTCACGCGAGACGTGGACGTCTGCAAAGTCTATGATAGGGATTGCGGGATCCGAGGAGGAAGCTGAAGGTTTCTTGTCGGATAAGGTACCTTCAGGGAGACGGAATATACGAGGAATCTCGGTGATATGAGCATCGACGAGACCTTTCACACCAGCTTTTGTCTCGTCGAAAGCTTTTCGCTCGCTGAAAGAGTCGAACTCTTTGGTCTCCATGTCTGTATTCTTTTAACCTATTTCAAGATTTCGTCGCGAAGGTTGCTTCGTATACAGGAGAGCAAGAAGAAGAAGAAGAAGAAGAAGAACGTTGTCGTATACTGGATCTTGATATGACTACGAGTATCAAGTGGTTTCTATGAGTTTCGTTCTTGTGGTCAGTAAGTTATCGTTAATATAATACTTTTGGTATCCGGTGTGTGGGACCGACAATGATCTTTGATGACGTTGTTGTCCGTTTTTGTTGAAAGAGTTGTAACTGATGTCAGCATGTTTCTTCTTATTTTTGTCAAAGCTGATGTAATAATGCACACATTGACAACCAGGGTGGTCAAGAAGAGTACTAAAGGAATCCTTATACGTCAGGGTTCGTTTGGTATATGACACAGAGAGGTTGACTTTGTTACACCCAAAAACCACTCAAAATTGAGCTTTATTACGGAAACGTTTTCTCGACAAAAGCTTAACTAAGAACATAAGAAAATCGAAGCAGTAAAAAATTTGATTAACTAGAACGTAACGTTAAATGGGTTGCATTGTACCGCACGTTAAAACACCATGCATGTAGCTAGAGATGAATCTTATCCTCGTAGTAGTTGAAGGTAGTATTGGTACGAAATAACCTGATTGTATCACGAGCTAATAGCTAGAGAAAGTAGAAATTAATATTGATAAGCATCGTCACTAAAAATAAAATAAAATGCACTATTGTTGTGCTCACATTTGAATTCTTTGTTATTGACAAAAAGAAACAAATGCATGTGTTCCACATGACCATCGTTTGTTTATTATCAAACACCATCAACCTGAATTAAATAAATTTTTAAAGCATTGTATCCTAATGGTTAATGTTTAAATGCTTCTAAATTCAAATCTAAAATTTTAAATCTCAGATAATGCAATTTTCTATAGATTATAAAATAAAAAAGTTGATAAGAGATTTTAATGATTTCATCTATGTAAAACTGCAATCCAATTTATATTTTGCTATCTTTATTTGTTTATTCATTTTGAACTCATTGTTTTCAGAGACCTCTTTAAAAATACTCATTGCTTTTTTTTTTTTTTTTTTCTCAAATATCAACTTTATTAGTTCATTTGTGATGGCAAGATTACAATTTTAACCACATATATAATGTCGAGATCTAGTTTGTTTTGTAAAAAAAGTTCATTGTTTTCATTGTTTGTTTTATGTGTGGCTCAGTTTACAAATAACTTCGTTTTGTTTCGACTTTATTAACTAACAAAATTATTTTAGATATGATTAATCTAGTTTACAGCTGATTTTTTTTTAATTTTTTTTAAAACACTTAAAATGCTGCTTAATTCAATCTCAGTTTGATTTATTAAACCTTTGGGTAGAAAATAACTTGTTAGTTTATAGGAGTATTGGTTTAGATTGTTTAAGGTTTTAAATAATAAATTCTGGTTTAGTATTAAGTCAACTAGTTCGGTTTGGTTATGTCAAACCGAGCTCGTTTATATGTAGAATGGAAGCAGAGGAACCGAACATTAGCTTCCACCGAGAAAGATTGTTCCTGTCTCCGACGACAAACGAGACCTACGTACGGCACCCTTGAGATATATAGAGAGAGAGAGAAAAAATGGGTTTCTTCTCGTTTCTCGGAAGAGTTCTCTTCGCTTCTCTTTTCATCCTCTCCGCTTGGCAAATGTGAGTTCTTTTTATTTTTCTGAATTCTCCGATGAACTTCTATCTTGCGAGATCTGATTTGATTGAGAAAACCTTCTCAAAAAGCTGTTTGATTTTGGTATAAACGCATCTAGGGTAGATCTAGGGCACTTCCTAGCTGATGAATCTAGCCTGAATTTGAGTTTTTTATTTCCATTATTTATAGGATCCAGATCACTTTCCTCATAAAGATTGATCCTTTGAATCCCTTAACCGTTGTTTCAAATCAACTTCTATGCGTTTTATCTCCAATCTTATCTATCAATGTAGAAAGTTTGGTACTTTGATCTTGTCTCTCAATGTCTGATTTGCTCATTGTTGGTATGCCTGCTTATGTATCCCTTACCGCTTTAGAGAGAACACACAAAGAAGTTGGATTCAATATTTATTCATTTTGGTACATCTTATTAGGTTCAATGACTTTGGAACTGACGGTGGTCCAGCAGCTAAAGAGTTAGCTCCAAAGCTTCATCTGACCAAAGCAAATCTCTCTTCCAGATTAGGAGTTGCATTGCCCGACATTGAGGTATTGCCTTGTTTGTTTGTTTGTTGCTTCATCTTAAATATCCTATTATGCTGTCTATATTAATGTTTGGTCTGACTTGGAGAACGATTTTTTTTTTATTTTTAAAGGTGAAACAAGTCGTATGGGCAATTGTTGCTCTGAAAGGACTTGGAGGCTTACTCTTTGTTGTTGGCAACGTCTTTGGTGCCTATCTTCTGGTTAAGACTCACTTCATTTCTGTTTATAAAATATTCAAAGCTTAACTTTGTTGTTGTATTGACCTTTGGATTTCAATTCTTTGGTTTCTTAGGCTTTCTACTTGGTGGTCGTTGGTCCCATCTTATATGATTTCTACAACTATGGACCTCAGGACCGCGAGTTCTCTCTTCTCTTTACTGAGTTCTTGCAGGTTTGTCTACAACACCTCTCTTCATTTACCCATTTTTTCTTTGCCATGAGATGAGTTCTTGTTCTTTAGAGCAGAAGAATGTTCCGTAATGGCCTCTTCTCATTCTTTTTTGGATTGTTTTTTTATATGGCAGAGCGTTGCGCTTCTTGGGGCATTGCTATTTTTTATTGGAATGAAGAATTCAACGACGACCTCCTCCTCCTCCTCCTCCAAGAGGAACCTGAAGAAGAGGACACCCAAGCCTAAAGCTGCTTAGAGTTCTTCTTCTAGTCTCTTCCACACAAGTGTATGAGGCTTTTAGAACAGCTTCTGATGTCTTCAAAAGCTTTACCTTCTGTTTTTCTTCCTTACAACTTTTGCTTCTTTTTCTACTGTGGGATTCTAGAGTTAGCCACATTTTTGTATTTCCTCTTTCTAGATCTTATTTTATTTTGGAATCTAAGAGTTTTCTTTTGTTGGATAATACAATTCTTTCTGCTTTTTTTTAAAAAAATATTAATTTAGATTCGTCTGCTTTAAAAAAAATCTTTTATCTTCGTTACTGTGAAGTAAATGTGAACCAAAATGGTGAGCAGATATTGAGAAACCCATTACATATGATTTCGAGGGTATCTAATCTAATCAATGGTGCGCTAAACTAACCAATTGAACTAATGAAAATACTAGCTAGCTCGATCAATATTCTAAACTACACTTGGCTACTATTCTTAAACCGATTTTATACCGACAATGCTAATTGTGTGTGTGGTCTTGCATATATATATTTTTTCCAAAATATTGTGCGTCTCATACAAAAAGTAAAAAAAAAAAGATTATGTACATTTACTTCACTCAAGTGTCAATGATGCATGCATACATTCTTACCAGGCATTTTTCAAAAAGCAAGATATTTGTTTTGCCTGAACAAGGTGGAAATGTACAGAAAAGGGAGAGAATCAGCACGTGTTCTTCACTCGACACGTACCGTTCATTATTAATGAATTGAGATAAATGGAAAAAAAAAGTTGCACCAGCCGGGAATCGAACCCCGGTCTGTACCGTGGCAGGGTACTATTCTACCACTAGACCACTGGTGCTTTTGTTATCTTCCTAGGATAATGCTAAGACTCCGTTCAAACACTTCAACTAACAGTTGTCCGTAATCGTTGGGCAGTCATAAACATACTAATATTTACAAGGCCAATAAAAATACATATATACATGCTTCTATGTGCATACATGGATAAAAGTCTCGTCTTTCATTTATTTGTGTGGTTGATCATATAGTATTTAGGTGATTTTGGATCCGATAGGATGCTCTAGCACTCAACACTCCTTTTGTGGTAAGAGTTAAGTTGAGTTCGGCCCACATAAAAATTGATTCGGCACGTTTTGAATACAAACACATAGATGGAGTGTTTAACTAAACCATGTCTACAAAAAGGCAAAAAAAAAAGAAACAAATTCATGTAAGTAGGTCAAGACAACGGGCAAACATAGCGTGTTAAAAACGAAAGTATTTTCTTCGCAGCCTAGTGTTGAATGCATTTTTGTTTCAAGTTAAACTTTTCTCTAGCCAAGTAATTAATCATTGGCAACGCAAATTCGAAGTGATCATAATAATAATTTAATAAATAACAATATTATTTAGGACATAATTTTAATACTACTTTTTGAAAACATCCATAATACAAAACTCATCCAGTATTGATTAATAAAGTATTAAATTTCATACTACCTTTAAAGAATAAAATTTCTATTGTTTTCACTCATATTTAAAAAAACATTAATTCACTATTATAAATATTTTCCCCCAAATATCAATTTCTAATAACTTTGAATCAATAGTAATTTAATGAATTTGATAATTTTTTGAAGTTTATAATTTTTGTATTAAAAACATAAAAAACTATCTTTGTGAAATATTTTTTTAAAAAACATCTATTTTAACGAGATGGAGAGAATATTTTATATTTTTCAAACAAGTTCAGCTGTATTTATATATTTTTCATAATTTATATATGAAACAATATAAATATTTTTTCCTGACGTTTGACATTTATCATTCAAAGCCAGTTAATATTTTCTGATAAGTATACAGTCACTCTATTTGACAGTCATTAACTCCCTAAAAAAAGAAAAGAATCCAATAATTAATAGATTTGGGTAAGAGTCCACGTAGGTCAAGGTGTCGTGCTCGTGTTGTGTTCCAACCGAAAAACGTCTATGTTCTCTTCATGCACCCTCTTATGGGCCCCACCCATTTCTTTCTTCAGTCTCCCCTCAATTCCTCTCTCACAATTTACTCGCTGCAGAGTCACCTCTCTCTCTCTCTCACAATTTACTCAGTAACACACATCTCTCCTTCTCTATCTACATTCTGATGGGTTTAGTGAGATACAGGAAGAGAGAATCAAATAAACCCACAAGAGATTAACCTTTTTCCTCGTGACGATTTACATTCTCCGGGTAAAAGAGATTTTGACTGATCGTTGCATATTACTACTACTTGTGCTTGCAGGTAGCTGTTTCTGAAATGCAAGATGAAATTTTGTAAATTGTCGCTACTTCTCATCTGATTCTGGCTTTGTTGTGATTGTTCTTGTTCATAATTTCATATTTTTTTTTGTGAAAGTAAAATAAAACTGGTTGGTGACATGTATATAAATTAATTTTACTTAATTACTTCGAACAAGTTTTGTACTTTTGTCTGATTTTCATTTTCACCACATTGTAACATCTTTGAAAGTTTCAACCTTTGACGCATATGTATACTTCTATCTCAGGAATAGCAATGGTGTTAAAGAAGACATTGTTAATTCACGGGCTCTTGTTGGTCTTCTTCTTCTTCTTCTTGATCGGGTCCATCGCCGGCGAAGAAAACGACGGTGGCTTGTCGATATGCAACTGCGACGACGAAGACAGTTACTTCAGCTACGAGGGAATCCTCGACGCGCAGAAAGTCGGCGACTTTCTAATCGCAGTCGCTTATTTCTCAATCCCAATCGAGCTTCTCTACTTCGTGAGCCGCACCAATGTCTCTTCACCTTACATTTGGGTCGTCTGCGAGTTCATAGCCTTCATCGTTCTCTGTGGCATGTCCCATTTGCTCTCTGGTTTCACCTACGGGCCCCACTGGCCTTGGGTCATGACAGCTGCTACTGTCTTCAAGATGTTGACTGCCATCGTCTCCTTCCTCACGGCCATCTCGCTGGTCACTCTCTTACCACTGCTTCTCAAGGCTAAGGTTCGAGAGTTTATGTTGAGTAAGAAGACTAGAGATCTTGATCGTGAGGTTGGTCTCATTATGAAGCAGACTGAGACTAGTCTGCATGTTCGTATGCTCACTACTAAGATAAGGACTTCTTTAGATCGTCACACGATACTCTACACGACGCTTGTGGAGTTATCAAAGACTCTGGGGCTCAAGAACTGCGCGGTTTGGATCCCTAATGAGATCAAGACGGAGATGAATCTTACGCACGAGTTGAATGGTGAGAATGTGGGTGGTGGTGGCTGTGGTCGTGGGTTTGCGATACCGATCACTGAGTCTGATGTTGTGAGGATCAAGAGAAGTGTAGAGGTGAACATGTTGAGTGCTGGCTCTGCGCTTGCCTCGGTGACTAGCCGAGGCAAACCAGGCCAGACGGTTGGGATTAGAGTCCCAATGCTTCGTGTTTGCAACTTCAAAGGCGGGACACCGGAAGCTATCCACATGTGTTACGCGATCTTGGTTTGTGTGCTTCCCTTGGGGCCATCACGGAGCTGGACTTACCAGGAGCTGGAGATCGTTAAGGTTGTGGCTGATCAAGTAGCGGTTG
>MU106453.1:0-120683 GCA_012274485.2 Sinapis alba
TATATATATATATAGCTTCAAGTATTGAAAACAAAGTTGGGGTTTCCACCTGATTGTATTCAGAGATACTATTGATAACAAAATGAATTGACATTAATAAGCAAAAAAAATCAGCTGGCCAAAATATAGATGACTTTGACAGCTTCTCATTTTCTCTCTCTCTGCCTGCTTCATTTCACTCTGCTGTTACCTTGATCTGTCCATAGAGATTAGGGTCTGCTTCATAGTATACAACATCTCCTTCATCGCTCACAAAATGATCTTCTTTAATGCTTTTTGCTAAGATTTCCAGTAAATGTAATGGCAAAGGTCCAGACTTATCAGGCTCCCTGTAATACTTCCCTAATACTGGTTTAGCTGCTTCTGTCTGCAAAGGAGAAACGAGCAACCAACACACACACACATACAGAAAAGTTTTAAAACATGAACACACCAAAATAACCAAACAACCTTTTAAGTCTTTTGTTTCAGTTACTTACTGCTTCTACTAGATGATAATGTGGGATCTGCGGGAAAAGATGATGTATCACATGAGTTCCAATGTCGTGATGAATGTTATTAATCAATCCGTAGTCACGGTCCAATGTCGTAAGTCCTCCTCTCAAGTAACTCCATTCCTGTTTTCGAGAGAAACATAAGACTTTAGGCAACCTTACAGAGAGAGATTGCATTGCGTTGTCTACAAAGAATAGTGAAAGGCCAGAGACTGTGCATTTTTACCTTCCCACGATACCAAGGGAGCTTATCTTCATGACCATGGTGATGCAGGTAAGTCACAAAGTCCAACCACATTACATTTATCTGCATTTGACATAAAAATAACTGTCAGCTAGGCAAGGGAATTAATACGCAAATTGATTAAGAGAGGCGCATTACCCAGTAAGGAACTACATAGAGTTTGAGCATTTGCATTGGACCCATGACAAAGTTGAGAGAGATAAGCAGAGCAGCCATTGCAGTCCAACAAGCAGTAGAAGTAAGAACATCATTTCTCTCTTTAGGGAGGAACAAGTCGCTTTCCGGATGGTAATGAGAACCCTTCTTCCCCGGACTTCGAGCCCACTGAAACAACAGATGAAGAACACATGAGCTTTGTTTTTAACTGGATGTGTGTCAGCTTAAGCTATTACAGTAACAAACAGATTAGTTTTTCTTACCAAGTAGAAAGGG
The DNA here is from genome assembly GCA_012274485.2 of Sinapis alba. NCBI lineage: Eukaryota > Viridiplantae > Streptophyta > Magnoliopsida > Brassicales > Brassicaceae > Sinapis > Sinapis alba. The sequence goes on from MU106453.1 coordinate 1,171, forward strand.
TAAGCGAGCATCACGAGAGGCAGTGTAAATCTAAAGAACCGAGTGGGTTTGTCCAAACTCTTATAGATTTTCTCAGACATCTGCAGTCACAGAAACATTATAAATAAAAACTTTATCTAAGAAACACCACATGACAACGAATAAAGCCCGTGTTAACAACTTACAGGATGCCAAGATTCATCGTTCTCAACATGTCCATGGTTCTGGTGGTGAGTTCTGTGGCTAATTCTCCTGCAGATCAATCAAAGTCATAATATTTTAACATGAAGAAGACAAAAATAATCTGCAAGTTGCTTCCCAGAGAAAGGTTTGAAAGCAAAACTAACCAGCCATGGTAAGGGACCAGAATTGAAGAATGAAGAAGGTGACCCACCACACTGTTCAACCTCGGATCATTAGAGAAGCTACCATGTCCACTGAAACCAACAAAGTAAATTAAAAAAAAAATGTTTTTGACAATTAGAAAAGAGAGTAAGAACATATACAAAAAGCAATAACTAGTTGCCAAATAAAATTTGTCCACAAGCAACATGATGATGACAGTTTGATACCTCAGAACTCAATTATGTCTAAGAGAGCTATTGAAGTCAAAGAGATAAGATGTAAAGCCAAGAACTTTTGATTCAATTGAAAAGTGGGAATCATCCAAAGTAGACCAAATCAGAGACTAAACAGGAAGAATCAACAAAAAGACAAGATTTTTAATATTGTTATTACCAGTCATGGCCAAGAACAAAGAGAGCCCAGAACATGGTTCCTTGAGCAATCCAATAGAGAGGCCAAACAAGCCAGTTGTTGAGGTAAGCAGCTCCAGCAGCCAACGCAAACACGATGGCGACATCTCTCACGACATAACTCATAGACTTCCATGGATTCTTAACCCAACAATGCTTAGGTATAGCTGCTCTGATATCTGCTAAGTTGAACGGAGGAGGGGCGCCTGGGTCGAATCTCTGCGTTTCGGGTTGTTCCTCGATTGGTGGAGATGATTCGACAGTTGTTAAAGGTGTGCTCACATTCAACGCCCAGTTTCGAGAATTCAGACGAAACCGGAGAGAGGAGGAAGGGGGTGGTCTGGATTTGAAGGAGGTGGGCTTGTTGTTAGAGAGGAAAGTGGATCTGGGTGTGGTGTAGATTCTTGGGAGAGGTCTTATTCCACATTCTGACAAGACCAAGTTCGCCATTACCAGAGCTCTCTCTCTCTCTCTCTCTCTCTCTCTCTCTCTCTCCCAGAAGAAGAAGAGAAAAGACTCTCTTTTTTCTTTCTCTCTCTGTGTTATTAAATGAGAGGTTAATAAAAGAGAAGAGAAGAGAGAAAGGAAGCAAGAGATAATGTAATGAGAGATTAATTATATATCTCTATCCTCCTCCTTCCACTTGAGCAAGAGAGAGAGAAAGGTGTAAACTTGTGATTCTTGTTGCTTGTCGTCTCTCTAGCTTTCTCTGGTTCACAAAGTGTTTTCCTTACCCGAGGTTGTGTGAATTAGATTACATATATATGCAAGTAGTATGTGTGTGCCAAAAGAAAATCTGCAAACAAGCAGAAACGAGAAGGAAAGGTTCTGTTTCGTGTGGGGAAGTTTTGAATTTTGACCACAATTTTTCAACACGCATTTAGTTGATGTTGTTGTAGAGATAAAGTGAAAGAAAGAAAAACAATGAGGCATATGTTTCATGACCTATAGAAATATAATTAAAATAAATAACTTTTGGAATTGAGGCACATTATTTAAATGACTCTAAACATTTGTTAGAGTTATTTCGGCGAAGAAACCATCTTTTGATAATTTGAGTCAACTACGTTTCTGATGTTTTATATTTGCACACCAATTGCTTTGCTGCTTTTATTTTGATGAGGACTCGCAGTAATGTCAATAGTAGTCATTGTAGTCAAAATACCTAAAGTGGAATTTGATTTTAGATTTTGGCGATGTTGTTTTCTTGGTTTAGTATATAAGACAATGGTTCAGTGATTGCCTAATGGGAATCAGTGATTGGCTCTATATTGGCGCTATTTGCTTTTGTGGACGCTACTTGCTTCCATGAGGTTGATAATTGTAAGTATCTCTTCGTCAAGGATGGTGTTACATAAACTTGTGCTTTGTCTCCATTGGCAAAGTTATATCATTAAATATATTATAGCAACCCTTTGGGTGAATGATGAATTGATACAATAGGTTACGTCTCTCCTTACAACGAGTAAACTAATTATGTCTGAAGGTTCTTGTTTGGGGGACTTTTGAACTTGGTAGTGAATGTAAATCATTAGTTATGTTGGATATAGAAAGTGAATCATTAGAGCATGTTTAATGGGATCTCTTAAAAAAGATCTCTTAACGGGATTTAAGAGACAGTCTCTTAGCTTTTAACTAAAGTGAATCATTAGAACATGTTTCTTCTTTCTTTTGTTGAGTTTTACAGTAATGATCTTGATCGTTTAAGAACCAAATACATATTCAGATTTCACAGGAAGATCATCGAGTTTGGAGACATTTAGGATTTTCGATCAGACCACATCAATTCCCCTGGATTAGACAATGTCTTCTCCCTTACTCCAGAACACGCCTTATCCCCTAGATCATACAACATCTTCACTCCCTCTCGAAGAGAGGACATCTTTTTCTTTAGATCAGACCACATCTTTACTACCTTAAAATCAGACCACGTATTTTCCCTTAGATCTTCGGTTCCCCCTGGGTACCAAAAACACTCCCTCACACGCTGAAAATAGTAAAAACACACACACACACGAGTTGGTGAAGGCTAAATAATATCAATCGCCACAATGTCATTCAATTGCATGTGAGGTTGATTGTTTGTGGTTTTTGAAATGGTTTTTGGTTTTAATTTTTCTAAAAACTTGTTTCAAGCCATTCAAGATTTTAACAAAATAGTTTTCCTATAAAATAGGAAATCTGTTTTTTAAGTATCTTATACATCTAAAAGGAAAAACCAGAATTTGTGTTTTTGGAGTTTTCTCTTTGAAATCTACGACAACTGTTCTTTATCAAAAAAAAATCTATGGCAACTGCTTTTATAAATAGTTTTTCTTTTGTAAATATTTTAGGTGCAACATATCTGTATTAATCCAACACATTATTAATACTCACATATCCTACGTGCAGGTATGCCTCTTTGATAAACAAATATTTTTATTATTTGTAAGAGCCACATTTATTTAACAAAGAACATGAAAAATCTTATAATTAATAATCTTATATAAAAATACTTGATTGAATTATTATTTAATAGCTATTGATATTACCATATTTATAAAAATATATATACATTTTATTTAATTTGTTTTAAGAGTTTAAATACTATGTGTATTTTTCTGTAAATATAAAATTAAATATGATTTAAAATACAGCTATTAGTTTTTTAATATTTTTTTGTCGTTATTATTTTAATATAAATTTTATATTAATTTATTTACTTTAGTGATAATAATGATATTTTATTTTTTATTGTTTTAAAAAATATTTTATTATAAATAATTAAACTTAATCTAAAAAAAAAAACCAAAATCTAAAATCACCATTCAAGTTTTTCCAAAAACTAAAATCTACAGCAAAATCAAAAACTAAAACCAAAAACCAAAAACTAAAACCAAAAACCAAAAGCTAAAAACCATAAACTAAAAGCCAAAAACTAAAAACTAAAATCTAAAAACCAAATAAACAATCATCACCTGTATTGTTTTTGCTTCTTTTTTTTTAGTTTTGTGTTTACCTTTGCCGCTTATTCTCAAGATAGGATACCCATATATCTTGTATGATATAACCTTTAGTTTATACAAACATATAAAAAATCACACACTGATTGATACAAAACTAAGTGAATTCAATCTTGCCCTAATTCGAATCACTGAAACCCTTCTAATTACTTAAGGTAGTTAGAATTTATCGGTTTGGATTCAGTTCGAGCCACGTTAGATCTGATTGGTTCGAGTCTTAAATAATGAAACCTAATAGGGTAACTAAATTTTTTGATTTGGGTTTGGTTTAGATTCTGTCGGATCTGGGTCAGGTTCGGTTCAGGTCATATTGGGTCTGATCCGAACAAACACAAAAACTCTGAAAATATTAAATTATCTAAAATATCCGAAATTGTACCTAAAACCTAACCCAAAGACATGAAAATACCATAAATTTTATCTGACTATCCGAATTATATTTTTAAAAATCTAAAATTTTATCTGAAACCCAAAACTATACACGAAAACTCAAACTTAAAAACTACATATAATACCAAAAATATACTAAAACACCCATATATAATTAATATATACTAGAAATTTCGTGTACCCATCAAATCTCGAATTCATGTCGAGTCAGGTCCGGATCCTCCATCCAATAGAGTAAAATAACATTATATGTACCCAACCCAAACCATTTTGTTCAGGTTAATTTCAATTCAGATTTCGGATCCGAATAAAATGCTCTGATCTATTACTGAAGTATCAAATTGAAAAGTATATTTGTGGACTTCTCTGTTGTTTATCCTCCTCGTTCTAGAAACAAAACAAATGATTTATTAGTTAAGATAGCGATAGCATATCATAGGAATTTATATTACAATGATTATTTTATTTTAGTTTGGTTCCTCGTACCACGTTGAGTTTGAGTTTTAGATTGATTTAATGTTTAAGAGAAACTGAGGCCAGACACAACGGATCTGCGTTGGTGAGTTACCTGCGTGGTAATGACTTCATGATCGGAAACTGGGTTCACTACGATTTGTGATTTCTTTTCAAAAACCCGCAGAAATTTCTATGGGCTTCTTAATGGGGCTTTGTGATCTATAGCCCGAGTCACTAACATGATTTTCGATCGACTTTTGACTTTACTAGTGGCATAGCCCCCGCGCAAGCGCGGGGCCGGATACGATGTTCTTGTTTTGTTAGGTTATCTTAGTGCGTGTTTTGTTTTTTCTAGATATTTGTTTGTTCCATAATGTGTGCAATGATGATGTATGAAGCGATGAAGCTTAATCAGCTTGATGTAAGAGCAAATGGAGTTTAGTGTTGGGCGTTATTTCTTTTAGTCTCTATGTAATGTTAATAGTTATGTTTAGTGTTGTGTGTGCTTTCATGTTCAGAACTGAGGACTGTTGTGGTGGTTTTGGTAGTTGGTATAATTTAATTCAAGAAGTGGGATGAAGGGATTTTTTTGTTTTTTTGGGTGTAGAAGTCTGGATCGTGTCCCAGCAGTCCTCAACAACTGCCTTTAAATTAGCTACAACTATCTCCGTTAAGGTTTATATAGTTGGACTTAATCGACATCAAATGGGATGTGTTATTTTTGTAGGTAATTTGAACTGCAATTCGAAATATCCGAAACGCTTAGGCAGGGTGAAGTAACCTATTTTTTGCTTGTGATACTATTCTGGCTATGTTTTTTTTTTTTAAGTGGAGAAGTCATTTTCTCGACGATATTAAAACAGAGGTGCTCTTAAAACCCAAAAAAAAATTCCCGAATTGTTTGTTCTTAATACAACTCGTTCTTAGTTGACAATTTAAAATCTTTTCTCAATGCGGGAGATTGGTTATAAATACCCGCCTTATAAAGAATAAACTACAGCCTTCACTTATCTTGAATTTAAATGTAAGCAAAGAACAATATGTATTTAAAGTCTTTACAACAGACAACCTGTAAACATTTTATTAATTATAGAAAACAAACACAAAAAAAAAGAACAACATGCAACGTCTAAATAGAAAAAAAGTTAATCTAACAACAAAAAAGAGTAATTGATTTTTTTTAAAAGCGTAGAGTAAAACATTAACTGGAGAACATTATTTTTTGGCAAATCTTGCATAACTGATGACCCGTCAACATGTAATTATTTATCCAAACAAAAGAAAATAATATCCAAATAGTAGAAATATGCAACGTCTATTAGAGAAAGCTTAAACTGGGAAACAAAAAGAGTAGTTGTTATTTTTAAAGACTCATAGGATAAAGCGTTGACGGGGCTGGTAGGAATGTATCTTGCCAATCACTCACGGCTGCGCTTACGGTTGTTCTGAGCGCCTGACATCTCGAGAGGTTCTGCTGATCAACGTTTCTCATCGTTCTTTCCCCCGTCACCATGTGAGCCGTTAGGCGAGACTGCCAATCCAACGTCATCTCCACTGCTTGAACTGTTCCCCCCGTGATCCTGAGATACGTAAGCGTGGTCTTTAAACATAAGGTCTAAAACGTTTATAAAATTAAACTTGAAATACGGCAACCTTGCCATGCTTCTCTAAGATAGTATCTTCGGTGATGGTAGACACCGTGAAGGTACGGTGGTTGGGTGTGAAGTTGAAAGATGTGACACGGATCTGGAACACAAACTCCTTACCAGTTAGCTCTTCAAGGCAACTTGGGAGTTCCTCCTCTACACCGTTTGAACCCTGAAGTGAGTCAGCACTATCGGAAGATGAAATACTAATCATTGTTATCTCATAAATCTAAAACTGTCTGAGAAAAGAAGACCGTAACTCTTCGAGGGCAAGCACAACAACTTCTTGCTTGGTAAGTTTGGTCATCTCCTTATCAAACACAACAAATGTGGCACTATCAACAGCAAGCTCAACACGAAACCTTAGAATGAGTGGGGAGTGATTAGTGACTATTTAGGCAAACCTGATCCAAATAAATTAATTAAAAAAAACTCAAGCTACCTGACTACACCGGTGACATCAGCGGTTTCACATCTGCTGCAGTTCAGGGAAGTCCCAGACTTCTCCAATTTCTTGTTGCATCCAGTGCATGAAACAAAGGACCACCCATTTTGCTGGAGGACACCAACAATGTTGGCTTTGTAGAGGAAATCAGTTTCCTGGGATTATCCATATGACATAATTTAGTCGAGGTTAAATGCTACTCGTGATAAACAAATACGACCGTGAACAAATGCATGCGTTTACCTGCTCATTGGAGTTGGAGATGTAGGTGTTGAGATCTGCTATTGAGACAAGTTCCTTCTTCCTAATTCTTTCAAGAGTGTCAACACAGGGAAAAACCTGGGATGAAGCACCTCCAACACTGCATATAGTACGTATGATAGCATTACTTGACGCAAATACTACACTTATAGTTTATTACACTGTTCTTACCTCCTGGCATACTCTGCTATTTCAAGCAGATTGGTGTCAAAAAAGAATCTAGTCCCAGGTGTGGAATTCAAGTACAGGTTCCCTGGTTTTTGTTCAAAAAAAAATATTACGTAAATATGCAAGTATGGGGGTTGCTCGTGTGAATTTGTTTCACACCAAACAAATATGAATATGGAAGCACATGATCCTTACCCCCAAACAGCTTAGGATTCACAATGGTCACCAACATCACAGACTGGGACTTATCCCCTACTTTCAAAAGTCCCCTAAAAGTTGATGCAGCCTCGTCCCACAAAGATAAGTAAACAGTTACATTCCTGTGGGAGAAAGAATAAACACACAATTGCAGATCATGAGAAACGCAGAACAAAGAAATGAAGTATTCACCTACCAAGCAATACACTTGAGTAATCCACCAGTTTAAATAATGAAGTTTAGACTAAAACTCTTCCACCCACGTAACCCTAAACCTTGAAACAATAATGATAATCATCACAGTCCCAAGCTATACCTAGGTGGCTATCAGATCATGCGCATAACCAAATTGTGATGAAATAATAAACAACTCACGGTTCAATTAGGAGTCGGACCACAACTCTTGTCGTCGCTGCAGTGTTCATGATGAGATCGGAACCCTGCACAGAGCGTATTTCACCCACAACATCTGCACGACGATAGTGGCGTTAGAGATAACGGAATCTGACAAACCGAATTTAGCGTCAACAACAAAACAAAACCTGGAAGCTCCAAGTTCGTGTTGCAAGGACTTGCAAATGGTCGTAACGTCACACCATGAATTTCTCAAACTTGATAACTGGAACGTCAGTCTTGACCTCACAGATACCCGTGGCAGGAACGAAACGGATCATAAACTGATGCTCCGTGATCTTATACATGTGAGCGCACCTCGCTACTTCAAACCGATCCAATTTTAGAATAGAACTGCAACCAAATCACCCCTGTAGTGACTCGCTCGATTTGCGGGAATGAATCCATGAATCACAAAGTCCTGCGTGTAAACAACATATCATATATTCGTAGATTTGCATATGTAAGGAACAAAAGCAAGGAAACAGATTCGGAAAAAACCCGACCTTCTCATCGAGGAGGAGGATCGTTATCCCCATGAACTCCCCATTTTTCTTAAAATTACGGGAACCCCATAAACGGATTAGCCGAGATACGACGTACTGACCAGTTCGTCTGAGGCGGAGCGAGCCGAACGTCGAGTATGGGACGACGGAGTTAGCGGTTGGATCAGATGATGAAGACATAATCGCAACGACAGAGTGAACAAAGATGAGAGAATATGAAGGTGAGTCGAGATATTAAGAGACATATGAAAAAAAAACTCAACGCCATGTATATAAAGAATCTGTGATAAGGTGTTTTGGGAAGACGACTCGATACGTTGGCACAGAACCTTGATTCTGGAAACGTCAAGATCGCATTACGAAGGAGGTTTCTACAGAATCTGGATCGTCACGGAGTAATCTAAACGAAGCGGAAACCCTAAAGCAACGCTTTCTACGGGCCCATTGGTTTTCGAAAAACAAAAATTCTCAAAAAACAAAACCAAGCAAAATTTTACGTGAGCCCACTCTAGAAATGAAAATAAAAAATGTGGGTCCCACACATGTCCAGGTGGACACTCTTAGAGGGAGAGAAACTCAACTATTATATTATAGATTTTGCTTTTCCACGTAAATATATACGCATAAAATTCCCCAAACCGACCCATTGATTGGCTCGGATCATACTCGACCCGATCCGATCCGACCCGGTTATAAGCACGTCGTCTCTTTTGGTTCTCCCCTTATAATCGACGAGTGAGTTCGATTGGATCGCTGTTTGTCATTTCTCACTACCTAAGAAAAAAAAAGTTCGTCTCCTTCTCTCTCTCCTTCATCACCTTTATTGTTCACTTACTTCTCAGATCTGACATCGATTTCAAATCTTCTTCAGGTTCTCTCTCTCTCCTGGCCGTTGACGGTCCCGTCCCGGCCGTGGATCTGATTCTGACCCCGGATTCTCTCGCCGCGATCTGAGGTCAAACATGGCGGCAGCTAACGCCCCCATCACGATGAAGGAGGTCCTAACGGTGAGTCCCGTCTCCATTTTTAGAAAACATATGCACATCTCTTTGGAATCGAGCTAAGTTTCTGGACGATTAACATGTTTCTATAGTTACTGATTCGAATTTCTGCTACATCGTTGCGGATCGATAGCTCGTGTATTGCATGCCTCTGATCAGATTTCCCTAACAGACTTTCAGATCTGTGTTTACCTCAAATGTTTCGAGCCCCGATTTGTGTAGTCTAATGTGCTGATTCACTCGGATCTTGTTGATAAGTTCATGAACTATGCGACATGACGCTTTGTTTTGATATTTTTGACAGCTTCCGAGCATTGGGATCAATCAGCAATTCATCACGTTTACAAATGTTACTATGGAGTCTGACAAGTACATATGTGTACGAGAGACGGCGCCTCAGAACAGCGTTGTGATTATTGATATGAATATGCCGATGCAGCCTCTAAGGAGACCTATAACTGCTGATTCTGCTCTTATGAACCCAAACTCGAGGATCCTTGCCTTGAAAGGTATTTGATCGTTTCCTTCCATTACGAAACCTTGTACCTAGAGTAGCTTCCTTTTGACGTTTTTTTCTTGGGATTATCATTGATAACTCCTACGCTTTGTTAGCTTTTAATTAATTTATTTATTTTTGTTGCTCTCAATTTTAATTCATATCTTCATATTGGATAAAATCATAAACCCACGTGATCATAAAGTTTCGGTACGTGTCCGTTGTGATGCATCATTTGATAGAAAACCTATTATAGTAAAGCAGTCATATTTTCGGTCCTATGCTCTTGTTCCGTACTTGGGTATCATAGTATGTTTAATGTAGACTTCAGCGTGGAGTTCTATGTTTTCTGACATGTGATATATCTGTTTTGTGCCATTTAGGTCTGTAGTGGATGTTTCGTTACATTATCTATTACTTATTTACTCCTTTGTTCCTCACTTTTTTCCTTAATTTGTATATAGCTCAAGTTCCAGGAACTACTCAGGACCATCTGCAGATATTTAACATCGAAGCAAAAGCAAAGTTGAAATCACATCAGATGCCTGAGCAGGTGAGAATTGAAACAAACTCGTGGTTACTCGATTATCTTTCATGCTGTACACTTTATCAGACTCGGATTTTTCAGATCTAAAATTTACTTTTGGGTGTTAACCACCCATGTTTTATAGGTTTCTTTTTGGAAATGGATTACACCAAAGATGTTGGGGCTAGTTACACAAACTTCCGTGTATCATTGGTCGATTGAAGGTTTTATATCTTTAACTTACTGTCATCTTCATATCATGTATATGTTGTTTCTCATTTTGCTCCGATATTTCCAGGTGATTCTGAGCCTGTTAAGATGTTTGATAGGACAGCCAATTTGGCCAACAATCAAATTATTAACTACAAGTGCTCTCCTAATGAGAAGTGGTTGGTGTTGATTGGAATTGCCCCTGGCTCTCCTGAGGTAGGTTTACTGCGACACATATTAGGTTGAATGAAGACATTATAATGGCCGGCATTGTATATATTCTTGACTGGAGCATTTCATTATTATTTTCTGTAGAGACAGCAACTGGTAAAAGGGAATATGCAGCTTTTCTCTGTTGATCAACAGCGGAGTCAGGCCCTTGAAGCACATGCTGCGTCATTTGCCCAGTTTAAGGTGAACTATGCGGTTCTTTTTCGTGTTTCATTCCATGGTCTGATCTTGAATTGTAGTATAACAAGCAACATTATTAACGATAGGTCCCTGGGAATGAGAATCCTTCTATTCTTATATCCTTTGCAAGCAAGAGCTTCAACGCTGGACAGATAACATCAAAATTGCATGTCATTGAGCTTGGCGCCCAACCAGGTTAGCTTCCTCAACTGCTCTATCTGTTCATGGTTATTAGCCTATTTGGTTACGTTTTTAATTGGTGTCTGATCTCTAAAATTGGGCAATTTTTTTAGGAAAACCATCATTCTCAAAGAAGCAGGCAGATCTCTTCTTCCCCCCAGATTTTGCTGATGATTTTCCTGTAGCCATGCAGGTTTGTAGTTGCATTAGAAGTTCAGTTAACTTCAGTGAGTTTACAGTGAAATTTTTATGACACCATTTTCTCTCATTTTCGGACAGGTCTCTCACAAATTTAACTTGATATACGTCATCACCAAGCTTGGCCTGTTGTTCGTATACGATTTAGAGACGGCTTCTGCCATCTACAGAAATCGGATAAGCCCAGACCCAATTTTCTTGACTTCTGAAGCTTCTTCAGTTGGGGGTTTCTATGCCATTAATAGGCGAGGACAAGTTCTCCTGGCTACAGTAAATGAGGCTACGATTATACCTTTTATCAGCGGTCAAGTATGTTTACCTTTTTCCAGTTTTTTCTCGATACAATTTATCCATTTCTTCATAAAATTTTAACAACTCTATGATTTTGTATAACAGTTGAACAATTTGGAACTTGCTGTCAATCTGGCTAAAAGAGGAAACCTCCCTGGTGCAGAAAATCTGGTATGTGATGTTTACCTTGGTTCATATGTGTGGATCTGTTCTGTTACTGAAGTAATAAAAGTTAACGAAAGCCAGCTGGATAAAAAGAGGCATTCGTTAGTGTTAAATTTCTCATATTCAGTTTAAATGTTGCAGGTTGTTCAGCGGTTCCAAGAGTTATTTGCTCAAACAAAGTACAAAGAGGCTGCTGAGCTTGCTGCTGAATCTCCTCAGGGGATTCTACGGACACCTGATACGGTGGCTAAATTCCAGGTATTTACTCCATATTTAAGCAAGTAATCCTCTGCGGACATGCTAACTGTTCTTAGATGTAGGTAGCACCAATCTAAACTACAACATCGCACTATTCAATTTTGCAGAGTGTTCCAGTACAAGCAGGGCAAACTCCTCCATTGTTACAGTATTTTGGGACCCTTTTGACTAGAGGGAAGCTCAATTCATATGAGTCTTTGGAACTGTCTCGGCTTGTTGTGAATCAAAACAAGAAGAACCTCTTGGAAAACTGGTTGGCAGAGGATAAGTTAGAATGCAGTGAAGAACTTGGAGACCTTGTCAAGGTAATCATAAATTTATTGTTCTCCTTTATTGTCTGCATTAGCATCTTGTAACGATAAACTATTCTGTTCCAGACTGTAGATAATGACCTTGCTCTGAAAATATACATCAAAGCTCGAGCTACTCCAAAAGTTGTAGCAGCTTTTGCAGAGCGAAGGGAGTTTGACAAAATACTGATTTACTCAAAGCAGGTAAGCTATAAGTTTAAAAGTTTTCCCCTCCCGAGTAATGGTTACCCAGAAGTTAATTGTGCTAATAATCTACTATTGTTTCATATTGTGAATTTAGGTTGGGTACACACCTGATTACATGTTTCTTTTGCAAACCATACTCCGTACGGATCCCCAGGTTAGTATGGTACTTTTTTGATACTTGCAACATATTAACCCTTAAAAGACAGGTTTACTGGATGCTTTCTGCGTATGCACAAGAAGAGTCATGAAGAAGTAAATCCGATTGATTTGATTTAACCTGATGTTGTTTATTATGCAGGGAGCAGTAAACTTTGCTTTAATGATGTCCCAAATGGAAGGAGGTTGTCCAGTTGACTACAACACCATTACTGATCTTTTCCTTCAGGTCGGTAAATATGTTTGAAATAGCGCATACAACAAAATATATAGCTCATTACAGGAGAATGATCATGTAGCAAGAGAATTAACTTGTATTAATATACTTGTGCATATACAGAGAAACCTGATCCGTGAAGCAACTGCTTTCCTTCTGGATGTTCTGAAGCCAAATCTACCTGAGCATGCTTTTCTGCAAACTAAGGTTGAAAAGAGTTGCCACGTTGTATCTGGCTGTGCTTTTCCTATTCATATTCCTTTCTCAGAGCTTTTACTCCATTGTCAACTCAGGTTCTGGAGATCAATTTGGTAACCTTTCCCAATGTGGCTGATGCAATTTTAGCAAATGGGATGTTCAGCCACTATGACCGCCCTCGTGTTGCTCAGCTTTGTGAAAAGGCTGGACTTTATATCCAATCTTTAAAGGTTGTTGCTCGATGTTTACTTTTTTTGGCTGGCCTAATAGATGTATCATCTTTTTTTGTTGTTATCCTTAACTTCTTTATCTTTTTGATGTGTGCAGCATTACTCTGAGTTACCTGATATTAAACGTGTAATTGTGAACACACATGCTATTGAGCCCCAGGTAATACCTCTGAACTAATTTTTGGTTGCTAAACTCCTGGATGGTCAAGTTCTTGAACATATCTCTGCTCAAAATGCAGGCTCTTGTCGAGTTTTTCGGTACTCTTTCTAGCGAGTGGGCTATGGAGTGCATGAAGGATCTTCTGCTGGTCAACCTGAGAGGCAACCTTCAGATAATAGTTCAGGTAAGTGCTGTGATGTGGTATAATATGAATTTTTAATTGTTTAATGTGACACTGACGTATCCATATCATTGCAGGCTTGCAAGGAGTACTGTGAGCAACTTGGTGTTGATTCATGCATTAAACTTTTTGAGCAGTTCAAGTCGTATGAAGGGCTATACTTTTTCCTAGGTTCATATTTGAGTATGAGGTAATCGATTTTTCAGATACTGTCATTCCTGTAAATAAGCAGAATCCTTGTGTTTATATTCTGATGATAAACAATGGTTACTCTCTGTGCGATAGTGAGGATCCTGAGATTCACTTCAAATACATTGAAGCAGCTGCGAAGACGGGTCAAATAAAGGAAGTTGAGCGTGTCACTAGAGAGTCCAACTTTTATGATGCTGAAAAGACGAAGAACTTTTTGATGGAAGCTAAGCTTCCTGATGCCCGACCTTTGATAAATGTCTGCGACCGTTTTGGCTTTGTGCCTGATCTTACTCATTACCTGTACACAAACAACATGCTCCGTTACATTGAAGGTTACGTGCAGAAGGTATGAGTTTCTTGAGATTACTGTTAAAGTGTGGGAGTTTGGCATTTTATGCATTAGATCATCATAAAGTGATTTTTTTTTTTTGCAGGTGAACCCTGGGAATGCTCCCTTAGTTGTGGGGCAGTTGCTTGATGACGAATGCCCTGAAGATTTTATAAAAGGCCTCATTCTTTCTGTTCGTTCATTGCTTCCTGTTGAACCCCTTGTTGAGGAATGCGAGAAGAGGTGTGAATCTCTTTTTTCATTTTGGTTCTCGTTCATATGCCCCCTTGTTCTTAAGCTAAGATGTATTTGTCTTTTCAGAAATCGACTCCGTCTCCTCACTCAGTTCTTGGAGCATCTAGTTAGTGAGGGAAGCCAAGATGTGCATGTCCATAATGCCTTGGGTAAAATTATCATAGACAGTAACAACAACCCTGAGCATTTCCTGACCACCAATCCGTACTACGACTCTAAAGTTGTTGGTAAGTACTGCGAGAAACGTGATCCCACCCTGGCTGTTGTGGCATACAGAAGAGGACAATGTGATGAGGAACTCATCAATGTCACCAACAAGAACTCATTGTTCAAGTTACAAGCCAGGTATTTGATCACAACTAACCAAATTTCTTACTTATTCCACAGCGGGTTCCTCTGTAGTTTGCTTACGCACGGCCTTCCAACTGCAGGTATGTGGTGGAGAGGATGGATGGTGACCTCTGGGATAAGGTTCTTATTGAAGAAAATGAATATAGAAGACAACTTATCGACCAAGTTGTGTCTACTGCTTTACCCGAAAGCAAGAGCCCAGAGCAAGTGTCTGCAGCTGTTAAAGCATTCATGACTGCTGATCTGCCACACGAGCTTATCGAGCTTCTTGAGAAGATTGTGCTTCAAAATTCTGCCTTCAGCGGAAATTTCAATCTGCAAAATCTTCTTATACTGACAGCTATCAAGGCAGATCCGTCTAGAGTTATGGATTACATTAACAGGCTGGATAACTTTGATGGTCCGGCTGTTGGAGAAGTGGCGGTTGATGCCCAATTGTATGAAGAAGCATTTGCAATTTTCAAGAAGTTTAACTTAAATGTTCAGGCTGTCAACGTATTGCTGGATAACGTCAGAAGCATTGAGCGTGCTGTTGAGTTTGCTTTCCGGGTCGAAGAAGATTCTGTTTGGAGCCAAGTCGCCAAGGCTCAACTCAGGGATGGTCTAGTCAGTGATGCAATTGAGTCTTTTATTCGAGCTGATGATGCCACTCATTTCTTGGAGGTCATACGTGCTACTGAAGATGCTAATGTCTATGATGACTTGGTCAGATACCTTCTTATGGTTAGACAGAAGGTGAAGGAACCCAAGGTTGATAGTGAGCTCATATATGCTTATGCAAAGATTGAAAGGTTGGGTGAGATAGAGGAATTTATTTTGATGCCAAACGTTGCTAACCTACAACAAGTGGGCGATCGCCTGTATGATGAAGCTTTGTATGAGGCTGCAAAAATAATATATGCGTTCATATCGAACTGGGGCAAGTTAGCCGTCACACTTGTGAAGTTGCAGCAGTTCCAAGGTGCTGTTGATGCTGCAAGGAAAGCTAACAGTGCAAAGACATGGAAGGAAGTCTGCTTTGCTTGTGTTGATGCAGAAGAATTCCGGTTGGCTCAAATATGTGGACTTAACATTATCATACAGGTGAATAAGAACCTGATCTTGGTGAAAATTTTCTTCAATTTTGCATATGATATTATTATCTGACGGGTTAAAATCTTTGTCCTCTTAACAGGTGGATGACCTGGAAGAAGTAAGCGAGTACTACCAGAACAGAGGATGCTTCAATGAATTAATCTCACTCATGGAGAGTGGACTTGGTCTGGAACGGGCTCACATGGGGATCTTCACCGAGTTGGGTGTACTGTACGCCAGATATCGTTATGAGAAGCTTATGGAACACATCAAGTTGTTCTCGACTCGTCTCAATATTCCCAAGCTTATACGGGCCTGTGATGAGCAACAGCATTGGCAGGAACTTACCTATCTTTACATTCAATACGATGAGTTTGATAATGCTGCAACTACTGTCATGAACCATTCCCCTGAAGCATGGGAGCACATGCAATTCAAAGACATTGTCGCCAAGGTTGCGAATGTGGAGCTTTACTACAAGGCCGTTCACTTTTACTTGCAAGAGCACCCTGATATAATCAACGATCTTCTCAATGTGCTTGCTCTGCGGTTAGATCACACACGTGTGGTGGATATTATGCGCAAGGTTCGAGGCTGACCCTTGGCTTTATTTTTGCCCTTTAAAACTTATCAGCAGTGGCTTAATAATGATTGATTTCTGATGATATATTCTTCCTGATCGCAGGCTGGTCAACTGCGCCTTATCAAGCCGTACATGGTTGCAGTTCAGAGCAACAATGTGTCTGCTGTAAATGAAGCTCTGAATGAAATATACGTAGAAGAAGAAGACTACGACAGGTTGCGCGAGTCTATTGATTTGCATGACAGCTTTGACCAGATAGGCCTCGCTCAGAAGGTAAAAGAGTTTTAAATCTATCTGTCTGAGTTAAGCGTTTAATATCTTCGCTTATATACTCATTAATCTTTATATCTTCGCAGATTGAGAAACACGAGCTTGTGGAAATGAGACGTGTGGCTGCTTATATCTACAAGAAAGCTGGTAGATGGAAGCAATCAATTGCGTTGTCGAAGAAAGATAACATGTACAAGGACTGTATGGAAACTGCTTCTCAATCCGGCGACCATGACCTTGCAGAACAACTTCTGGTTTACTTCATTGAACAGGTTATATAGAGATGTTTTTCAAGCACGATTACGTCAAAAAAGCCACTCATTTATTTATTCTTTTGGTATGCGGCAAAACAGAAGATGAATTTACGAATCTTTTTTTTTTTTGTCGCGTTTTTAATTGTTACAGGGGAAAAAGGAATGCTTTGCTACATGTCTCTTTGTCTGTTATGACTTAATCCGACCAGATGTAGCTCTAGAACATGCTTGGATCAACAATATGCTTGACTTTGCATTCCCGTATCTCCTCCAGGTGATTTATCCTTCAAATTACTCAAACGAGATAAGAACCATGTAGACGATATACAAGATCAAATCTCTTTCTCCCTTTTTCTTTTATGGCAGTTTATCCGAGAATACTCGGGGAAAGTGGATGAACTAATCAAGGACAAGCTAGAGGCACAGAAAGAAGTGAAGGCCAAAGAGCAGGAAGAGAAGGATGTCATGTCACAACAGGTACTCTACTTTTTTATGCTATACTCATACACCATATCCCGAAATGTGCTAAAAATATAAATCGAAAATCACACTTACGTCTTGATTTTGTTATGAAAACAGAATATGTACGCCCAGTTATTGCCACTGGCTCTACCTGCTCCACCGATGCCAGGAATGGGAGGAGGTCCAGGGATGGGAGGCGGCTACGGTCCGCCACCACAGATGGGAGGAATGCCTGGAATGCCACCAATGCCACCATATGGAATGCCACCGATGGGCGGCTACTAAGACTATCAAAAACAAAAACTCATCTCTACCACGGTGGTATTCGTCTACTACAGGACTTTGATTGTTACTCGTTCGGAATGTTTCCTTTCTTTCTTATAGGTATGTGTGGATAATAATCTCGGTACTTCCGTTTGTAATAATATTCTTTGAGGGTCTTTAGAAGAGTCATTTTTGTTTTATGGCCATTTTACTATTTTCAACATTTTATACACTTAAAAAGAGTTTTATGAATTTATTTCTGTTTGTTTTGACTTGCTTTCTCTTGTTGACTTGCCTTTGATTTACAAAAAAGGTTTGAAAATACATTGTCAGGCTCAAATCTGTAGTTTAATTTCTTCGATCTGAAAAAGCCCATTAGTACAGCCTTTTGAAGATTTTAACCTGTTGTCGAGCCTCTTGGGTATTACTAGTTATTAAGGCCATGTTTAATTATGAGGTTCTTATCACAGAGTTTTTAACGTAATATAAAGACCGTTTCTTAACTTTTACTAAAAAAAAAAAAAAAAAAGTTAAGAGACGGTTTTTAAATCTCTTATTTAAGAACCTTGAAGTTAAGAGATGGTTATTAAATTACGCTAAGAACTCCACGCTAAAAACTCACCAATAAACATGTCCTAACTCAGACTTTTATTTTGTCAACTTTTAAAATATCTTCACAACAAAGATCTTAATCATACAAATTAACAAATATCTGCAGAAGAAGTGATAAAAACTTCGCAATCACTTGATATAGACATTTACATAATAATCTTTTGTTTTTCAAATAAACTATAACCATTGCTATTCCTGTCTGTCTGACTGTGTTTTAAAAATATCTTTTACTCAACCCCATGACAAAACCAAACTACAAATATCTTAAAAATCACTATCACTCAACACGTCGTCGTTTCAGTCCCATGCATTGGCAGCGACACGGACGAGTCGACTCTTATTGAGACTCGGCAGAGCGGACAACTCGACTCGGTCATAAGCCACCGGTCCACACATTCGCAGTGGTAACAATGGCTACACAGAGGAAGCACTTTCATCTTCTCTCCTTCTTCTAAACCACCGAGGCATATACAACACTCCCTCTCTTCCTCCTCCGCTTCTTTCCGGCACAGCACCACCGGCAAACTCCGAATCTCCGCCGGGTCAAGACCTCCGCATACGTACGGCGTAAACGGAGGAGACGGCGCGTGGAGGTTTGTGGGATCACGGACGAGGCAGCTCCGGTGGATGTAGAGAGTGAGTAAGGCGAAGAAGAGGATGACGGAGAAGAGAGCGATGACGAAGAAAACTGTCCGGCCATGAATCTGGAAGTTCCGGTCGTCGTACTGGTTCTCGTGCCAGTACAGAAGCATAGAGGCTCTCGGAGACGGTGAGGATGACGTCATTTCCCGGCTGACAACTGATGGTGTGTTATGGTCGTTGTTTTGTGAATGCAGCACAATCTCCACTATATATAGATACAGTTAATATTAAGTCACGTGGTTGCATACATGATACATTGATAATTTTATTAATATTAAGCTCAGGGAATATTAATCAGAGTCAAGTTTGGAGGAAAGTGGGCTTTAAAATAGTTTAGGTTCTTAAAGTGCTTTGGGAACCAAATTAATTAGAATAACAGTAGGCGCCATGCACGTTTCTGTTTACTCTGTTGTCAAATGGTAGCAAGATACCAATGGAATAAGACTAGAGCTGGACATAAATACCCTAACCCAAAATCCTAACCAAACCGAACTGAAAAACCCGATATGTACTTTGATCTAAAATATAAAAAATATCCGAATAGATTTTGTAGGATGATATAAAATAGATTTAAATCTGAAATGTTTATTAACATAATCTGAAAGACCAAAAAATCAAAAATACAAAAGTCGATATGAATATCTAAATTAATATATAATATAAATATTTGAAACATAAATATGTATTTCAAATATTTAAGTTTCATATTTATTTTGATATGATATCTAACATTAAATATTTAAAATTTAAATAAATATCTTAAATAATTAATTTTATATAAATAAATATATATTGTTATGTTTTAATTTTAAGTTTTAGATTTTATTTCGGGTATATCCGAACCAAACTGATATAACCCGAAATTGAACGATATATAGTTATTCTATGGGTTCTAGGATGTGATACAAAATTGATCTGAAACCGATATGTTATATCTAAATTTGATATGTACTTTGCAAATTTACTATAATGAGATCTAGGAAGTGTTATAAAATAGAACCAAAAATTGAAAAACATGATCCGAATCCGAAAACTCATGCCTAAATAAGACATAAGACCAGTATAGTTAAATTACAAAATACGACTGTAAATATATTTTTAGGTAACTTTTATTAGCATACTAGAGCTAGAAGGACATTATAATTAAGAGACTTACACCATCTCATCTTCTCTAGATTTAGCCTATACAGCTATACTTGAGCACTTATTTGAAGTTTTGAACAATTACAGTTACGTGTAGTAGGTATGTAAGATCTGATTGAAATAAATGTGAAGTGATACGACGTCTTCAAGAATTAGTTTGAAGTTTCAAGAGAAATGATAGACTGCGTCGAAAGATTCAAGAAATTTGATAGATTGAATCAATAATAGAACTGAAACATGTAATTTGATCATAATCCTATTGATCCTTTGAATTCTTCTTAGCTACACTATACCGTGCTGGAAACGACTTCTTTTTTATTGCTGAGTAAACATTTTTAATATAGGATTGATTAGTTGCAAACCCTATGGTTACGATTACAATTACAACCAGAGGGTTGTATCCAAAGAGTGTCAAGATTTTTTGTTCCTCGGAGAAATATACTCTATTGATGATGTATATGGATTTTGATGGGATAGCAACAATTATTGAAACTGGTTGATATATGTTAGTCACCATAAAATAACGTTACAACTAACATCACTTCTACAAGTAGTGATTAGGCATGGAGTGGCATATTAATTGGTGTGAGAGAGCAAAAGGACATATAGACAAGACACGGCACGAAACATATACACTACAGTCTATGATAGACCTAACACGTTTTTGGATGATCTCTCTTACCTTTACCTAACTCTTAGCCTACTCACTTATTTCCTTCAGTTACATCCACCACCATCTTTAATCCTTCACTCCCAAACTATCCTAATCCAGTTTTGTTGCTACAACATCCTAATGTCATGATCCATCCACCTATATAGTTACTTTCACAAACATAAATTTTCTTATTAGTTCTATAACATCAATATCCAATCATAACATTAAGTAGGGTTTTATCTATTGATAAATGAACTAGTCCCTATCCAGTTGATTAATAACATCAAGAACAGTCAAAACTCATACGGCAAACCAAGCTTTACAAGTGATCAGTCTTTGAGTTTAATTAATGTAATTTAATATTCCGTTTCATTTTAATTATCGTTCTAGATTTATATACATATATTAATAAAACATATAAATTTATATATTTTCAAAATAAAAACACAATTACCTATATACCTAACCATATTTCGATTAATAAAAAGTAAATTTTAAATCTTTTTTAATAAATTTTATATTAAAATTATAAAAAGATATTATTTTGTTACAAATTTTTTTTTTTACAACGATAATTAAATCGAAACGGAGAGAATATTACGGTTACGGCATTAAACAAAGCTTGACAAAACGACCATACTAGTGGGACCCAAGTTAGGACCAAACCGGTTTCGATGTATGGGTTAGAGATTAGTTCGGTTAGAAGAGGATAATCGCCGTTGCTGACGTCACCGCCGGTAATCAACCAATCATAAAATCCGATTTCTCTCTGCCTCCTATCCTTATCCTTCTCCTCCTTCGCACAACGTTAGCCTCTCTCTCTCCCTCCCTCGGAATGGAGACGACGCCGGAGACTAAGTCGACGTCCCAATCGCAGAGCGGCGGCTCTCACCGTATACCTCCGGGACGAGAGGACTGGTGGAGCGAGGACGCGACGGCGACGTTGATCGAAGCTTGGGGAGACCGCTACGTCCATCTCAGCCGTGGAAATCTCCGGCAGAACGACTGGAAAGAAGTCGCCGACGCCGTCAATTCCCGCCACGGTAACGGCCGGCCGAAGACCGACGTGCAGTGTAAGAACCGGATCGACACGCTGAAGAAGAAGTACAAAACGGAGAAGGCGAAACCTTCTTCGACGTGGTGCTTCTTCGGGAGACTAGATTTCCTCATCGGTCCCGTCGCGAAGAAATCCACCGGCGCCGGAGTTTTCAAATCGCCGTTGACGAAGCCTGGTTTGAATCCGGCGGGGTCTGTTTCAAGTGGAAGCTCTCTTGACGATGAGGATGATGATGATGATGAGGTGGGTGATTGGGGGTTTGTGGTGAGGAAGCATCGGCGAGTGGAAGGGGAAGGATCGTCGTGTAGGGAGCTAGCGAGAGCGATTTTGAAGTTAGGAGAAGTGTACGAGAGAATCGAAGGTGCGAAGCAGGAGATGATTATTGAATTGGAGAAACAGAGGATGGAAGCTGCAAAGGAGCTTGAGTTACAACGAATGAACATGTTGATGGATATGCAAATGGAGCTTGAGAAGTCTAAGCTTGGGAAACGTAGAGCTTCTTCTGGTAAGCAACTGTGTATATTATGGTAAAGTTTTAATTTTTATAAAAATTGAAACTTTATGTAAGCTTCTTAGATTTCAGATTGTTGATTTGGAACCATATCTTTAGGGTTTATATTATTTATTCATCCTGTGATGATGAGTTTACTGAAAACATGAAATGTGTCTTGTTTTTGTACAGGTAAGAAGTTGTAGTATTAGATTGTGGAGAAGAAGCTATACTATGGTGAAGCAAGGAGCAATGGTTGGGTCTGAGAGAGCTCATAGAAATTGAAGAAACTGTTATTATTCTTAATCCCTAGGATACGTTGGTAGCAATGCATATTGGTAAAAGAAACTCTTGTAGTATCTGACATATCAAGATGTACTTTTGTGAAGTATTAATGTATGATGGCTTGTGTATCAACGCCTGCAAGTTCCAGATCAGTTAGTCTTTTGATTAATCAAGTTTCAGGAGTTTCTATACAAACTCCAGGACAACAATACATCATAGTTGTTCATGTTCTTCCATAATTCACTTTTGGAACTGATCAAACCCAACAAAGCTATTGATTTGGATTTTTGCTTATGTGGTTTTGCATCAATCTAGAATCTCAAGGACAAGACTCTTGTGACCTGATTGACACGAGGTGACACATGAGGCTGTATTATTGGAGCCTCAAAAGGAAAATCTCAGAAGCATACCTATCAGTGTTTCATGTTTGGTAGAATTGGGGGATGACATTAGCATGTGCTCTCTCCTCTTTAGACCTGACTTACAATGAATCTCTGCATCTTAAAGAAAAAAACTCACTTTACTCGTCATGGCCTACCCGCTTGGTCCAAAACTGGTAAGGACACTGACCTTCCAAGGCTCACCATGTACCTTAGTTTTCTCATTTTCCATAAGATTGTTACATTTGAGTTTAATCTGAGTTTTTAAATACAAATAATGAAGTAAGCAAATGATTTTTTTGCATATTAGGATTAATAGTACATTAGGAGTTTAGATTGGGATGATGACTCATAAGCAAAGTGCAGATGCAGAGAATAAAGAGATAAGAGGCCTATACAAAAGGAGGCTGTCCAATATCAAACAAGTAAGCATCAAGACCAGACCCATCAAGCAACATCAAGTCACTATAAGGTACAAGATCAAGAAAAGCAGCAAGCTGAGGAGAATCATCCAAAGGGGACAACACGTGGTTGTTGTTGTTGTTGACACCAGCAGCATTATGGGCAAGTAGTCGATTGCGAGCAACGGCTATATCATGTTGAAGCTCAAGCATCTTCTTCTGCAGAGAAGCTATGGCTCCAATACAACCGTAAACAGGATCCTTGAGGCGAACGTCAGCTTCATAAGCCAAGGAGTTAACGGTTTCTTGTCTCTGTTCTTCAGGAACCTCGCTGAGAAGCTTACTGACGTTGCTGGCTCCAAAGACTTTATGGACTTTGGCAAAAGTTATCGGGTCACTTGAGCGGAAATGAGGAGCAAAGATGCAAGTGGGTGTGCATCGTCTCTTCAAGAGCTTGCAGGCTGCACAAGAGGAGCTTGATCGTGGCTCATGCCCTCTCATCTTTGTTGAGATTTTGGGTGGTAAATGTTAGGCTCTGGTTTGTCCTAAGTTTTATCTGGTGCTTCCTTTATATATTATTGGATTCTTTTTTTGAAAACATTTTTTTTTGTGTGGAGAAGAGTGTTGTTGTAGTAATTGAGAAGGGAACATAATGGGACAAGGCATGGGCCTATTCATCATTTGTGCTAATTACATGATTGGCTCGTGGGTTCGAGTTCAAGCTTGTAGGTCATAAATCATACTCGTATACCGGTTTATCTTTGATATTTTGTGTATTGAGCTTTGAGTATAATGTTGAAAATCATAAGACTATTTTGCATATTTAAGCGAATAAATCACAAGTTGCACATATAATCTGGAGTGTGGAAATGGAGAAGACAAGACATTTGATAAGATAAGTGAGAGAATGTCAAGCCCACCACCACCGACCCCTTCACTATCCAGTTTCTTTCTTTCTATTCCTCCTCTATTCATCATTCATTATCATTGAGAATATACCGATCACAAGAATTATCAATCGTTTCACTTTCAGTTTGTTAAATCAAACATTTATTTTAAATAAAATCCAAACAATCTTGAAAAGCTTTCAACCTTTGTAAATGAGTGAGTACACAAAATAAGGATAACAGCTTAATGAAACCAAATAAACTTGAAATCTTTTAACCTTTGTAAATGAGTACAATAAATATGTAAACAAATAATCTGTAGTTTTGAGAAATTGCTAATCACAACTTTAACAAATTGTCAATTACGTAATAAAACCTTCTTATTAACATTAACTCACTCCCTCCCCTTAGCCATAAAGAAAAAAAAACTATAACTCATCACCCCACACACACATACACACACACACACAAACACTTCTCCATTCTCCTTGTAAATTCTCTTTTCTCAACAGATTCCTTTACTCCACAGCCTATTTCGATACACGTTTTCTTCTTCGCCTGATTCTGCTTCTTCATGTTCCATGTTCGTTTCCTCTACAACACCTCTTTTAATGAGTTGTGGTGCGTCTGCTTTTGTTTCGACCAAAGGGGTTCTTGAGTATGTATCCAATCGTGAAGCCAAAGAAGATACCAGGTACGGCTCCTATTACAGCTGCTGTCCAACTCAAAACCTCTACCTCTGGTTCCAGTGTTTCATGCTGTTTAGGCGATGTTGGCATGGTGTGAATATCTATGCAATTTTCGTCAAGAGAAGGGCCAAAAAGTCCCTTGTTATCCTCAAAGGAAGTGCAGTTCTGTCTTCGAAACTGAGTGCCTCCTGGTACCAGACCTGAAAGCTGGTTGTGTGAGAAGTTCATGTATGCAAGGTACGAGAGACTCCCTAGCTCTTGAGGAATCTCTCCTGAAAGCTGGTTTTGAGAAACGTCCAGCGACTCGAGAGATGTCAAGTTCCCCATAGATGAAGGGATGTGGCCATTGAAAACATTGTTTGACAAACTAAGCACCTGAATCTCTTTCAATAGACCGATGGACCTTAGGATCTCTCCTTCAAGTTTGTTTCCTGAAAAGTCAAGTGCTCTCAAGATTTTGTGGATACGTACTATATCCATCTCTACACCTTTATTCCTCAAAACCATTGAATCATGGTAAAAGAGATCTCCCACGTATTTCTCGATCGACTCATCATCATTTGTCCCAAGTGATGATGACATAGCATTCCATTTTACAAAGTAGTCTGATGGCAAAGTTCCATTGAAGTGATTATGCGCTATGTCGATGATTTGCAACTTAGGGAACGATGCTTGATGTATTGGTCCATGGAATGCATTGGAGCATAATACAAGAACTCTTAGCTCTGGTAGAGAACTCAACCAGAACGGAAACGTATCACTGATTTTGTTGCTTTCCACTTTGAGAACTTGAAGATTAGAGAGATGGATCCAAGATCTTGGAAGCTTTCCCGTCAGTTGGTTATGACTGACGTCAAGTGATCTTAAACTTTTACATACATTCTTTGGAAGATCTCCATGAAGATGATTCTGGCGAAGGTTTAGATCTAATAGAGTACACTTGGGATTTCCCATGCATCTAGGGATTAAACCACTGAAGTTATTGCTCGATAAATCAAGAGTGATTAGATAGCGCAAATCACATATGAAAGAAGGAATATTTCCCAGCAAATTGTTATTCTTGAGGTATAGCTCTTGTAGCTTAGATGATGAAGATATATTACCAAAGTTTAGAGTGCCATTTAATTGGTTATTTTCTAAACGAACATGTTGCAAAGAAGGAATTTCAAAAAGAGAAAAGGGAATGGTTCCAGTGAACGCGTTGGAACTAACATCCAGCGCGGTCAGCTGGTTTAAATTTCCAAAAGAAGAAGGGAGTTGCCCAACCAAGTTGTTAACAGAAAGGTCGAGAGAAGTAAGATGAGAAAGATTAACAATTGAAGATGGAATCTGACCCGAAAAACGATTAGAAGAAAGGTCAAGAGAAGTGAGATGAGAAAGATTTCCAATAGAAGGCATAATTGGACCACTCAAAACATTAGATGAAAGGTCTAGAGTGGTTAGAGAATGAAGGTTTTGAAGACTGCTATAGGAATTAAACCGGCCATGAAGGTAGCTGCAACTAAGCTTTAGCGCAATCACTTCACCGGACTTGGCATTGCAAGTGATACCTTTCCAATTACAACAGTCGTTGTTATTAACCCATGAGTCCGTCTTCCGATGAGGTTTTACTATACTACCATTGATAAGACACTTGTAAACAAAGGAAGAGTTGAGAACCTCTAACTCGTTTTTGAAATTGAGTAGTGCATCCCTTTGTTCCGGACGACACAAGTGCATGGTAGGAGCTGCAAACACCTCCTCAAAATTATAAACGAAGAAGAAAAGAAAAGAAAGAGTAATAGGAATATTCATCAAGTTCCAATAGTCTTTCATTTTTGTTAAAGCTAATTGAACTTTCTTGAATCTCTATAGTGAGAGAGCAAAAAAAGAAAAAGAAAACTGAAATTGTTGATGGTATAACATGTTTCCATGCCCGTCTATCTATTTATATACACAATAACAAACTGTCTTTACCCCACAACCCAAAAAAAAGGAAACTACAAAGAAAAATCCACTCTGCTTGACTAACAAGTAACAACTCTTGACGTCGAAAGCGTATTATTTCCACATTTTGGTCCCCGAGAACGTTGATTCCAAGAAATTTCCAATCCAAACAAGAAATATTTACGAGTATCTTATTCTCATTGAATAATTAATAGTTAATACACATGGTTTGGACAATAATTAGAAATCTACACATAGTATTTTTTTTTTTTTTTTTTGAACACAACATATTAATGCAATCAAGTGGTTAGGTGGCAGCCATAAAAGTTTTTTCCTCAACTAAACAATATGATATCAGCCTCTCTGTTTCTCTTTCTTGATATCCAAGAGAAAAACACTTGATCGAAAAAACAAGAGAGTTTTAAAACATCAAAAACAATCCCATAAAACTTTGGGTAAGATTACTTTTACAAGCTCAGTTGAGTCCGATAAACAGAGTAAACACTTGATTCCAACGTAATGTGCCACTGGCACATTTTTATAAGCTTTTTCTTCTCTTGGCTATTTATTTATCCATTCTCTTGCAAGGCTTACAGCTTTTGTGAGTGTTTCCTCTGCATTCACCGTCTTTTCCTCGAATTTACACATTTAAACTTATTAGAATTTAACAAAATACATATCTCTTCCATTAATATACACATTTAAACTACATTACTATATATTTGAATATTATATTTAAATAAATAGATTTAATTAAGTAAATGTAAAAAATTATGTAACGGCTATAAAAAAGAAAAGTAAATAAACAATGCTAATTTTTGTATTGTTAAAGTTATAAGTAAATTATAATGAAAATATTATATTTATAAAAGCAAATAAATATATTTTGAAATTACGTAACAAAATTATTTATTGACCAAAAAAGAAGAAATCGAATAAACAACACCATATATATATATATATATATAGAGGGTGGGATCTGTATGCTGATCTTCTGTTTTTTTTAGAAAAAAAAAATATTGAATTGCAGGTAGATTTCCAGTAAAATGCATTTTAAAAACAGAAAAATATAAATGGTAATTTTAGTGTAGGAGAACTGTATATGTGGGAGAACTGCACTTCTCCCACTACACCGTTCGAAGCCAGAGATGAAGCCAAAACTTGCTGGAACTTGGTAGGTTCTCAATACTTAAGTATGATAAGTCTGAGATGCTCAAAAGATGCCTTTGTTGAGATTAACAAAAAAATTGCATTGCCAATGAACTTACAAGGAACAACAGTGTATCTGCTTTTCTTTGTTCGTCCAGAACTGCTAAATCCTTGCATGTTACACCAGCCGAAAGACAAATAACAAACTACATTGCAAATAGATATTACAGAAGCAAAAGAACTCAAGAGAGAGTTTCAGACTTTGGTGCAGAACTTAAGTAGATGAGTAGCTGTGTCTTCTTCTTCTTCTTCTTCCTCGATGAGTTCCAGCTTACAGGACTCACCAGCCTTTACTCCATTAGCTTCACAGAACTCTCTCCACCCTTTTCCCAGTCTCATTCTTCCATAGTTGTTATCAGGTTTAAGACTCGTTGTCCTTTTGATACCGTATCTGTCCACAAGAATTATCTTCCTTGCGCTTGTGATACCATTCAACTTCAAAAACGTCGCTGGTAGACACTGCCATATAGACTCGAAAACATTACAACAACTCTGGTACAATATTCTGAAATGACTGATGAAAATTTACTCACTTACCAGTTTAGAGCTCTTGAAATTGTAATGTGTGAGAGTTAGTGTCAAGAATCTGTCTTGGCTTGTTGAAGAAGAAGAAGAGTCTTGGGTGTACATGGACAAACACAACTGGAGAACAGGTCTTGTACCTGCTTCCACAAGCTTGAAAGTCAATAATCCATTAGCTTTTCTCTGATTTTCGTGGCAGAAGTTTCTCCAGCCGCGTCTGAGGTAAACATCACCCTTTGTTTTGTGGTAACGCAGAAATGCAGTCCATGGTTTCCCATATTCATTCAGTAGAATGATCTCGCACTCACGATTCATCAAACCATTAGACCTTGAAAAGCCTCTTGGAAGAAACTGTAAAGTTCACCAAAAGAGTAAATTATTAAGATTCAAAAAAACACTTTGTAGACCATCTGTAACCTCTATTTTAAAGATCTCCATTATAAAAAAAAAAAAAGTTTATTTGATTAGATGTATTTCATGTATTTCTTTATAACAAATATAAATAGAAAACTCTGTAGTATTTTTCTATAGGAAAATATAACAAATTAATGTCTTTTATAAAAGAATATATTTGGGTAAAAGCTGAATCTCTTTTTTTTCTCTACATAGAAATGATTGGAAATGCCCTTAGCTTTATGGTCCTATGGAATATGCTCTTATGAGAAGTACATCAAATGCAGAAGAAAAATTTCACCAGTGCATCTTTTCTTAGACTAGACGGTAGGCCTGGGCGTTCGGGTACCCGATGGCGTTCGGGTCGGGTTTTTCGGATTTCGGTTCTTTTTTATAACACCTCTTAGGTCCCATTCTAGTAAATTTGCAAATACGGGTCGGGTTCGGATATAACACATCGGGTTCGGGTCAATTTTGTATCACATCCTAGAACCCATAAAGTAACCATATATCATTCGGATTCGGGTGATATCGGTTCGGTTCGGATATACCCGAAATAAAATCTAAAATTTAAAAGCAAAACATAAGAAATATATACTTATTTATATATAATTAAGTATTTAAGGTATTTATTTTAATTTTAGATACTTATTGTTAGATAACATATCAAAATAAATATGAAATTAAATATTTGAAGTATATATTTATGTTTCNTTTTTCGGATTTTTCGGTTTTTTCGGTTTTTCGGGTTACCCGTTCGGGTTTGGTTAATAACACTTCGGATTCGGATTTTTTTTATACCACCTTAGAAGATCCATTCGGGTATTTTTTATATGTTGGACCGGGTACGGATCGGGTTTTTCGGTTCGGGTTCGGTTCGGATTTCGGGTTACGGATTTTATGCCCAGGCCTACTAGACGGGGTGACACGAGCTACAAAACAAGATTTATCTGATGGAGAGACTGCTTCTCTTGTTTCTTGATTTGTCTCTTTATCTGAATCTGTTTCAGCATTGAAATGAGAATTTAAACAGAATCTTAGAGTCAACCGAGTTGAAAGTACTTGAGACCGTACCAGAGGATCTTTGAAAGACATCGTCATTGTATTGTATCTCACAGCAACTGGGCCCAAAAGTTGTGACATGGAACAACAAATCTCCATCATGTCTAAAGATGACTATGTCGCCGACTCCTAGATCATGACTGGTGGTGAACTCTTGCCAGCCTTGGGTGAGTCTCCGACTCCGACCGTCCATCTTAACTTCCCAGGTTAGATCAGAAGCGTCTGATCTCAGCTTTACCACCGCATTGGCATTGCCCTCGTCGGTTGTTCCCTTTAGGTGCTTTGAGTAGAACGCAATGGGAACGTTCTGCAACGAAAGAAACTCATAGAAACATCAAACAAAAAGACTCATGCATGTTCAGATATATAAAGATAGAGAGAGAGAGATTACAAGGTGGCTTTGAAAACCAGGAAGAAGAGGCTGGAAAAAGTGTGGATTGATAGGTGAGGAAGCTGAAGCATTTGCCATTGAGGGAAGACTTCTTTTTTTATAACTTAGGTGTCGTTTCTTGTTCTCCACTTAAGCTCTGTTTTGGAATTTAAAGAGATTGTTCCAAAGGCACTAGTTAATTTCTTTAAGAGGATCAAGAATCATTGTTCACTTGTTCCAATGCCATGCCGTTTCAGTATGCAAAAGTTCTAACGATTGCGACAGTCACATTAAAGCAGTGGACTTTTACATTTATTCTCAGAGTACTACTTACATTTCATTTAACAACACTCACGATCGTTTTTTAAAACAGAACATAGAAAGAAAAAAAAACTATTACTGTATTATTGTCCATAAAGATCTCGTTATAAAAAGATAGAACAGTGCCGTATAGCACAAGTATTATCACCAAATCAGAATCATCAAGAGCTGCATGCAACTCTCCTTCCTTTAACCCTCATGCAGAACCACTTGCTCATCCAGAAGCATTTGGTCAAAATGCCACACCCCTGCACCAATTATTTAATCAAACACCCAAAAACAAAGAAAGAAAGTGCAATTGCAATTTATTTAAAGATGATCTTGAGGAGCTTTAAAGGACTTACCATGACCCTTTCCAATTCTTCTTAGCTGGGCAACATACTCTGAGATTTTCTTGATAGCTTCAACCTGTTTTACGTTTTATGATACGATCACGTACTTTCTAAGTAATGATGAATGTACAAATTTGTGTTTAAAAAAAGAAAAAAATCTACCTGCTCTCCTAGAAACTCAGATTCGACAAAATCAACCAGCTGAACATCGTTGTTTTTCACACCCACCTGTAGGATCAATCAAACAGGAGAGAGAGGTTAAATCTTATTTCATCTCTTCTTTTTTCTTTTTGCCTCAAAGGCTATGACAGATAGTACTTAATAATCATCATACAATTGATGGAAAAATGGAAAACATCTTACACTTTGCAACTTGAGAAGCTTTTCATTTGTAAGTTTCTCCAACGATAGTGCAAGCTCCATAGCTTATTAATAATAATAAAAAGAGTCAGAATCATCTAGAGCACAGCTGCATATACAAAAGGCTTACTAACTTGTGCTACAACTTACCATACAATGCATCTCCTTTCTCCTCGTGATCAAACTCAGAGAATGGCATCAAAATAGACTGTAGCTTCACTCTCCCACCACGCTTGTTCTGAAGATCCAAAATCCACCAAACATTACAAACACTCCAAACTAACCTGACAGATTCTTGAAACTATACCTGGTACTCCATAAACTTCTCAGCGTGACCTCGTTCTTCAAGAGACGAGTCTTTGAAGAAACTATCAGTGAAACAACCAACAACAATAAAAAAGATGATCATCCCACAGAAATTAATCCAATAGACAAATATAGTTCTTAAGATTAAAGAAACTCACTTGGCGAAACCTTTCAAGCCAACATTATCTCGGTCAAAGTAGGCATAGAGGGCATGATAGATGTAGGAGACATTATACTCCACACTGTGTTCCACAATATGTAACGCAAATAAAGAGATGTTAAGATTCAGACACATCATCACGTATTAACCAAATATATCCGACCAAACACACCATGATAAGAGATCATTATTAAGGTTAGAGAAGGATTAAGACAAAAAACAAAACACAAGGGCAGTTACTTGATCTGTTCGTTAATAGCAGATTCAGATTCGTCCGAGAACTTGTGGCGTGCGAGAGAAGACATAGGTGTAGTTGGAACGAGTAGATCCATTTCTTTCTTCACTTCCTCAAAAGGCTCAAAAACAACTCCGGTTAACGACTTTGTGCTCGTTCCTTTCGCCGCACGAACCAAGAACTTTGATCCACGGCAAGGGGTCGAAGGAAACAGAGCTCTCGACGGAGGAAAGAGATCTCCAACGCCGGAGCTCAAGATAGAAAGCGCGGGAGAAGCCTTAAGCAACATAACTAAGATCTAGAGAGAGAGAGTAACTACAGAGGAAAGTTGTATGTAAAACGTCGGAGCTAGCTAGCAAAACGGTCGAGAGAGAGAGAAGGGTTTTAAGAGAAGGCGATGGAGTAGGGAGGGGATGAGGTGGTTATATGGACATTTGACACGTGGAAAGAGAAGACTTGGCTTGTGGCATACGCGTGGTGTCTTTAGAATAGCCGTGTGCCTGCATTATGCCGTCGTGTAAATTTTCTAACGTGAAGATATGATAAGCAAATCCCGTGAACAGATTATCCTAATTTTTTGGCGTCAAGCAAACCTACCACAACCCCTTTGACGAGAAACCTTCCAGCTCTACAAGAAGGTTAAGGGAATCATCCATCTTTCTCCACAAACCATCCATATATAGCTGAGCTGACTCCTTTCACGTTTCATCAGAAGAAACGGAGACTCATGAAGAAATATTGATCAAACCAAAAGACAAATCTTCATGAATAATTCATTCCATCGCACAAGTCAAAGAAGGTTAACCACGTGATTGTGGTCGGATGGTAGCATAGTGTTCCATGAATTTTACGGAATCTGAATTTGAATCCATTTTCACTCATATTATCACAGTACAAGTACATAGTCACTGAAGTATTCACATGAGCAGCTCAGCTTCCAGAAATTAATCCCGGGTCATTAAAAAAAAGTCAAAGAAGGTTTGTTCTGATCATTCAACTGAGCTTGCCATTTAAGATGGCCACGAAAAGTCGTGCCTGCAAACCAAAAAAAGTTGTATCATATCGAAGTTGTTCTAACATAAGAAAAGCTTCTGAACAACTCAGCATATAAACTATATAAGCCCTAGGTGTAGATAAATGCAAATACTTTTGTTCGACTCCTTTTAAAATCTGAATCTGTTATTCATCTATTTTGTTCTTTATCTTTAATTTACGGGATATTAAGCCAAATAACCAGAAAAACATAAATTCACCAACTATCCAAAACCACCTCTCTATCATACTTTATCTCTTTCCACAAATCTAATTTCTTTTCTCTTTTTGGTTATTTAACAAATAATCACTTAATTTATCTTCAAGTAAACATTTTACATTTTAGAAATTCCCTTTTCTTCATCCTACTCGACTAGTAGTATGTTTCAGATGTAGATCTGCTATATAATCACAAAATCCAAATCGGCAAATTCAGGCATATTAACACATACGAATCATGAAAAAGTCCAGATACAAAAAGTGCCCACTATAATATTCCTATAAACTTTTTGTTTGTAGTTCGAATTAAATATTAAACACAGTCGTGACAACTCATGGTAAACAACATGGGTTTGGTTTAAGATCGTGCAAATGCACACTTGATTAAAAAAACGATTAAAAAGAAAAGCTTTCTGAAAACATGAATATAAATCTGAGTATACTCCAGATTTCATCTTTAATCAAACCAAAACTTTTCATTTCAAAAAGTTACCCCAAAAGAAAATAAACTTTTCATATACATATGATAAAAGCAAAGATACATAAAAAAGATGAAAAACAAAAACATTATTAGAAAGAAAGAAACAATGACATCGCCTTTACTGTCACCGTCTTGGTCTCTCCGTAGAAAACGCCGTCTCACTCACTTCTTCTACACCGTCCTCGCTTTCATCCTCCTCGCCGCCTTCATCTACGGCCACGATTTCCTCTACTTCTCCCGTCGTTCCCTTCACTCCCCGACGACGATCCTCCACCAAGTGAACGAGCCTCCTCCTTCTCCTCCTTCT
Source organism: Sinapis alba (assembly GCA_012274485.2). Classification (NCBI taxonomy): domain Eukaryota; kingdom Viridiplantae; phylum Streptophyta; class Magnoliopsida; order Brassicales; family Brassicaceae; genus Sinapis; species Sinapis alba. The sequence continues at coordinate 35,254 of MU106453.1, forward strand.
CCTTCTCCTCCGCCACCACCGACACCATCTCCTCCTCCTCCTCCTCCCTCTCCTCCACCTCCGGCATTCGCGGTGGGGAAGACGCCGGAAGGATGCGATGTGTACAGAGGGCATTGGGTCAAAGACAAGTCAACGCGGCCGTTATACAAAGAATCAGAGTGTCCGTACATTCAGCCGCAGCTCACGTGCCGCACGCATGGCCGTCTCGATAGCGACTACGATTCATGGAGATGGCAGCCTGACTCCTGCTCGCTTCCTTCGTTAGTCTCTCTCTTTCCAAATCTAGCTGCAACTAAGATTTCAATTATAAGTTGTTTAATCTTCAGATCCTTGTTAGGTTTGATGCGAAGATGATGCTTGAGAGTCTAAGAGGGAAGAAGATGATGTTCGTCGGTGATTCCTTGAACAGAGGAATGTATGTCTCTCTCATCTGTCTTCTCCATTCACACATCCCTGAAAGTTCCAAATCCATGGAAACTTTTGGTTCTCTCACCGTCTTCTCTCTCAAGGTTAACACTCTTTATCTCGTGGAAGCCATCTCTCTTGCTAAGATACTGATCGATTCTTTTTTTTTGTATGTAGGATTACAATGCAACGATTGAGTTCTATTGGGCACCGTTTCTTCTCGAATCGAATTCAGATAACGCTACTGTTCATAGAGTATCAGATCGGATTGTGAGGAAAAACTCTATCAACATACACGGTAGGCATTGGCGAGGCGCTGACATTGTTGTGTTCAACACTTACTTGTGGTGGAGGACAGGTTTCAAGATGAAGATCTTGTATGTATACTAATCGTGAAAGTTCAAAACTTTTTGCTCTGGTTCTAGTGGTTTTTGATTGTTTCTTGGATTTGTTTATTGAAGGGAAGGTTCATTCAAGGATGAGAAGAAGAGGATCGTTGAGATGGAGAGTGAAGATGCTTATCGTATGGCACTAAAGACTATGGTTAAATGGGTGAAGAAGAATATGGATCCTTTCAAGACAAGGGTCTTCTTCGCTACAATGTCTCCTACTCATTACAAGTCAGTAATGAGTATCTAGAAACTAGCTTAAAGAGATGATTTAGTTTGTCTTTTCACATGGTCGGCAAGTAGAAACTAGATTAGGTTTTGTCTCAAGAACGTTTTTTTTTGAATACAAAGGTTTTCATCTTTTTCTTACTCTCCATGATCAGGAGCGAGGACTGGGGAGGCGAGCAAGGGAAGAACTGTTACAATCAAACGACACCGATCCAAGACATGGATCATTGGCCATCAGACTGCAGCAAAACGTTAATGAAAGTCATCGGAGAGGAACTAGACGGGAGAAAGGACTTTCCGGTGACGGTACTGAACATAACACAACTCTCAGGGTATAGGAAAGACGCACACACGTCGATATACAAGAAGCAGTGGAGCCCATTGACCAAGGAGCAGCTAGCCAATCCGGTTAGCTACTCGGACTGTATACACTGGTGCTTGCCTGGTCTTCAAGATACTTGGAATGAGCTTCTCTTTGCTAAGTTATTTTATCCTTGATTCTTTTGTTTTTAGAACTATAATTGTAAATTATGGTTCTTCTTTTCTGTTAATTATGTAACACTCTTGTTATAGGAGGAGGGTGAAAGAGTTCCTCTCTGTTATCTTATATTAAACTTAAACCACTTATTGATCCAGAGTTAAAGACTAGAAAGTAACTAAATTTTTTCAAAGTGAAAACAAATCAATTAACACCCATTTTTTGTTGCTACTATATGATCAAATCTGGAGATTCTATTGCAGTCTTGCAGACAATTCTTCACCACAGAACTCTCAAATATCCAGAGAACTCAAGTCAAAGAACTCATGACTACCGAGTGGCTCCGGTTGAAGAGGATGTGAATCATAACCTTCAGGGTGTACCTGTACCTGGTTTTGGGTTTGGCAAGGATCATGACCAGTTAGCAGGCTTGCATCCATATCACCAAGGAGTGCATCAATATCAAAAGAATCATCCGGATCCCAAAAACTCTGCTCGTTTTGCATATCACTAGGCCAACCATAATCCGCAACAGTAAGCATATCTAACTCCTGCTGCGGCTGTATCACTTCTTCTTCCTCCTCCTTCGGTTTCTCTACTCCATTCGATAGTCTTCTCCAATAATCCTCATCAAACTCATTCAGCCTTGCATTATGTTTATCCGTGCAATTGTCGTGCCTAATATCATCACCATATACTTCCTTGACATCTAAAGCCTGACCAACTGGTCTAGATTTACAATCAGCATCCTCTTGCTTCACACAAACATGACCACCAAGAACAGCTTTATCCTCAACCGTACACACCTCAGACTGACTTGATGTACTAGTAAACTCAGAGCCAACACACTGCTGAGGGAAGTTAAGCCGAGCCAAGGGACCGTACATAGCCCTAGCAGCTTCATCATAAGCAGAAGCAGCTTCTTCAGCAGTAGGGAAAGTGCCAAGCCAAAGCCTACTTACTTTGTTAGGTTCACGGATCTCAGCAACCCATTTACCCCAAACCCTTTGTCTAACACCTCTGAAACTAGAGTGAGAGTTCTCTGGTCCACCTTTACCTTTCATACAACCTTTCTTAGACCCTTTAGCAGGAGCTTTCCGTCTCGGTTTCTCTCCTTGTTTTATAGAAGAGTCGTTGTACTCTTTCCACTTTTTTAGTCTATCAGCGACTGTGGTGCCGTCTGCTCGAGCCCTTGATTTCCTCTTCCTTGATGTTGATATTGTATGGGTTCCTGTTTGATCATAAACAGCCATCTTCTTCTTCTTCTTCTTAGCTGCAAATCAGATAATCTACAAGAGACAAAAACGAAATCCTGGCTCAGAAAACGTCTCAAAAGTACCTAAAAACAGGAAGACGACCAAATCGCAGAGGATTTATAATTATTAAAGACACGAAACTACTTAGCCACCAAGGATGTTTTACTTGGATACCAAGTTTGTTTTTTCCTTTATTTATACAAAAAAAAAGAGGAAAAGTCGAAATTGAATTTTCCAGTTTCTTTTATTATGGAATCGTGGGGACCAAGCTAGTGAACGAATGTAGTAAAGCCACCCACAGTTACAGAAAGCTTGTAACAAAAAAAAAAACTAAACCCTAGAGAAAAAAAAAAAAAATAAGGATCAACATACTTATTGATAGGGATTGATAACTTCAAAATCTCGAGTCGAATCTCTTCTTCAACGGGCAACAATCTCTTTTTCCTTTCGATCGATTTGTACCTTCCAGAGGTTTGCACGCTCTTTCTAGTGTTTTTTTTTTCAAAATCAAATATCTTTCTGGTATCGAAGGAGTCGAGGGGGGTATTTATAGACCTTCTCTGGATAACTCTTGATATTTTTGTGAGAGAGTAGTCGTCGTCACATGTCACTGACTCATTCGATTGCTGGACCGTATACGTCCCAGCTGGTTGACACGTGTCGGTGTCCTGACCACAAGAAAACACGCTCTCAATACGGGTAAGCAATTGAATCCTTAACATAGTTGATAAACCCCCACGCGCACACAAAAGACATTTTTCATTCAATTAATTAATTATTTGACAAAAGAAAAGAAAAGTTCATATTATTAAAACATTTACTTTAACATATATTGTTACAAAAATACATTTTAAAGTTATTTAGAAAATAACAGTGTTAGTACATGTTAAGAATACAAACTTAGCTGGATTTAAATTCTAAATTACAAAAATGATTATATTAAAAAAGAGTAATTTTCTTAAATAGCTCTTTTTAAGTTTTTGTCACAAAAATAGTCCTAAAAAAATAAAATGACAAAAATAACTTTTTTTTTTTTGAAATTTTGATTCTTTTATTTTTCTAAAAAAATTGAAACTATATCCCTAAATACACCAATTAATTCTATACCTCAAATCTAAATTAATTAATCATAAGAGTATAAATGCATATAAATATATTTTTTAGCTTCTAAAAAAATCTATGTTGGTCATTTTTTTTATTAAAAACTATTTTTGTGAAAACAAACAAAAAAGAACTATCTAAGTGAATTTTTTTTAAAAAACTGACTTTTTTGACAAACAAACAATTTTATTAATAAATATTAGTGGTTATTAAATTAATATTCAGAATTTATGAAAAAAAAATTATTATATAAAAATATATTTATTAAAAAGTAAAACATAAAACAATTTTAATGATGTTTTTTGGAGAATAGACTAACTAGATAACAAAACATTTATTCCGTTATTTTTTATGTATTTAATATTTTCTGATACAAATTGTGTGTAATAACTTTTAATTTAAATAAGAGAAATTCCCTTAGATGGCCTATTTTAGTTTGTTTTTCACAAAAATAGTTTTTAAGGAAGAAAATGACCAAAATAGTTTTTTTAGAAGCTAAATTTTTTATTTATATCCATTTATACCCTTAGGGTTAACTAATTTAGACTTTAGGGTTTAGAGTAAAGGGGTAGGTTTGGGGATAGGGTTTCAAATTTTTTTAAAAAATAAAAAAATGAAAATTTCAAAAAAAAAAATGTTATTTTGGTCATTTTATTTTTTTAGGGCTATTTTGTGATAAAAACTTAAAAACGGCTATTTAAGAGAATTGCCCTTTAAATAATTCATATTAACACAGTATGAAAAGTTCCAAAAGTTCCGTATAAAAATTATGTTCTTCAAGATATAGTTTGAAAACTGTAGTCTGCATCTGATAAAATCCGATAGATTTGGCAACTATTTCCATTTACTAATATTACTTTTTAGTCTCAGATATATATCTGTAGTGGGGTTGCTCTAAGGGCCTTTAATAACTGTTGTTGTTACGGTCAGACCTAAACGGTGTTGACAAATCTCTACGTAATTGCCTGCGTACTTAAAAACCTTGTTGGGCTTTAGCTATTAACGGCCCTATCGCTTTAAGGCCTGTATCATTGTATATGGACTGACCAAAACGAATAAATAACATGGACCAATCCATATCAACCAGTAATGTAACCGGTCGATTTGTTTAACCAGCTTGATCTCACCCTATGCTAGTAGAAAATATAAAGTCGAACTGGACCAGAAGGCGGGAGACATTTAAGAAACCCCCTGGCTAAACATTCTTCTGCCTAATAAGCTTTACGCAATACAGTACTTGAAGATGAAACTGAAAGCATAACCAAGTCAAAAGGATTCAGAACAAGAGAGTCAACGACAAGCTTCAACACGCGAAAACATTATTTTGCACCTAAAATAGTTCAAAATAGGTAGAGGCAATTCCAAACTCCATGAGTTTTGGTTCTTTCACTCGTTGTTACCTTATCCTTAGGAACTTCCATATAGCCCTTTCAGTCGAAGTATCTCTTTTCTTGATTCAAGCTGCAAGAAGCCCACACAAAATGACTTGAGTATTTGAAGCTCATGAAACAAACGGAAGTAACAGTTTACAAGTTTTGCAAAGTTGTAGTTTTATACCAGATCCATCTGCAAGGAGATCATATACTCAGCTTGTTTCATCTGAGTTTGCTTCATCTCTTTCACTTCCGACCATATCTAGCATAGAAAGCAAAAAGTTAAAGATAGTTACATAAATATTTCCGTTAGAGAAGAAAGTAAAGACCCATCAACTTATTACCTCACTCAAGACATCCATACAAAGCTTCTCTTTCTCTTCTCCATTGTCCTCAAATGCGTCTCCTGACATGGCCGTAACATACGAGGACCCACAAGATGATTTATCTATATTATTCTCTTCCTCACAGTCCCAAGACACCCTTTCATCTTTCCAGTGATTGTGCATCATAGAAGAAGAAGAAGCAGCAAATCCTGTGTTACCCTCAAAACTCTTGTAACCGTTCTTGTTATCCCTAGTATCCTCCAAAATCATGTTGAGTCCTTTCAGATGGGCTTGAAAGTTTGATGCAGCATCCCAGTCTATCTCTGAATATGCATCCTCAGCAGAATTTCCCTTGCTAGGAGGTCCTATTATATTCTTAGCCGCAGCTGAACTCCCATTTGTTGTTGGTTGGAAACTTTGTTGTTCACAAGTCTTGTTCACTATGACATGGCGTGAGGACACAACTCCTTTACTTGCTTGAGATGAAGCTTCATGTGTAGCTGAAGATTCAGTGATCGCATTTCTCAGAACTGATGAGTAAGATGGACCAGATTGTGACACTGGTTTTTGAGCTACTTCACATTCTTTAGTTTTTCCAATATTGACTACTCCATCTTGTGAGTCTTGTCCTTTGTTCTCGCTCGAATCACCTGATTTGAAAAGACTGCTCCACTTATCAACACGTGGTGCTCCTATGTCACCTATCTCAACAAGAGAAGCTGCTGGAATAGCCTTTCTGGATGATGATGATGAAGATGATGATGCATATTTGGATGTGGATGGTTCCCTTACATTTGGTGATGGTTTAAACAAACGGAGCAGCTTGTTTGTCTGAACACGATCAAGTTCAAACCAAAAGATCTTCTCATCCTTGTAATTATCAGCAATCACTGGTCCAAACGTTTGTTCAACCAAAGGCTCACACTTCACTCGGACTCTTACCTTTACCTGAGCAGGGTATGGACTAGGATCTTTCCCATTATGAGACCAAGCTTTAGGATCAATGTTGAACTTTCCTTCACTTGCAGCTTCAAAGACCCCGTGAAGTGTTCTATCACTGTAGTTGAACAAGAACAGCGTCAAACCAGGTTCGATGTTCTTGATGTAAGCCATGTGAGGGCCTGGTAAACCTGGTGGTCACAAAACAAGAATCAGTACCAAAACATAGTCGTCACAAAAGATTAGCTAGGGATTTTGTAAAAGGCAAAAACTAACCAAACAAGTTCTTAGTGTAACACTCTTTGATAGTGCTGAACTTGCATCCAAATATAACCGCGCAGAGATCTCCCTTCTGAAGTTTCCTCACAGACATGGTTCCATATAAGTTTTGGACATCCTCCTGCTTATAGGTCTCTGTCTTCCTCCCTGCACCCATTGCTTCCCACCTGAAACAGAGAGAACCAAAAGTGTTTAGCTTAAATAATAAGACTAATTTTTATTTTCTTTAAATAAATTAGTTCAAAATCTTGATTTTCTTGAAATAGTTTTTAGCTTAAATTCCATGGAAAAAAGTCTCTGACTAAACCAAGTTTATGATAATGTTTCCAATTAAAATAATTTATAGATCAGCTATTGATCGGCTCCTAGGTTGAGCAAAGATGGAAAGATCTCATACACACATAAGACTAGAAACGCTCAGTAAACAAGCAAATCGAAAAGTTCATGGAAGATCTGATAGATCACGACTCCTTACCTGAACGAACGATCCTAAGAGAGAGAGAGAGAGGAGAAGGAAGCAGATCCAGGATCTTCAGAGACAACACTTCCTGCAGATTTCAGCTCAGAAATGCATGAAACCTTTAGGGTTCTTTCAGTGTTGGCTGAGAAAGTTGATGAGCACTTTGAAAAAGAAGATGCTAGAGTGAAACATCAGTAACGCTGCAATTTTTTTCCTAGACAAGCAAAACTGGCGCGAAATAGAAATCTTTATGAGACGATAATGCCCTTTTGTGTTTTAGCATCTGATACTAAAATAGAAAGTTTATAGGGGGGTTTCGGTAATATCGTTCAGCGAATCAAGAAAGACGTTGCAATTGCAGGGGCAGCATCATGTTAGACCATCAACAAGGAGAGTGTTGAATTTATTAACAGTTTAATACACGGTAGTGTGGGGTGTTTTTTTCTTTTTTTATGTAGATTCAAACGAGTTAAATACATTGGCTGGTTGAAAAAAAATTTGGTGGGCCTACTTTGCTAGATGTCGGATTATGATAGGCCTAAAAACTGGGCACATGCAGACAAGCACTGTCATAGAATTCATGTGTTTTATTTATTGGTTGTCTATACTTTTGTTATCACCTGATCATTTGAACTCAATTACTTTTAAAATATTTTATTTAGATATAGAAAAACATCATTTTTGTTATAATTTTTATTAGCTTATAATTAATTGTGTTACTGTTTTTTTGTTAAACGAATTTTAATAATAATTTTTTGATATCCAAAATTCTTCTAATTTTCTTTTAACTATTCAAATATTAATAATTCTCAATTTCAATACCAAACTTTCAATCATTAACATGTAGTTATTAGTTTAAAAATAAGAATATATATTAAAATGGTATAACATAGTGTTAAATTTTATTAAATGAAATAAATATTGAATAATTAGTTGAAATGAATAAAAGATGAAGTAGAGTGTTAAAAAGAGAAAATGAAGATGTTGAATATAGTAAACCAATGTAAATGATCTTAATGGTCTTGGTTAAATAAAGTAGAGAGTTTGTTACTATTATGATTTATGAATATATTGATTCTTCTTTTCTCCAAATGGGTTGAATAAACTAGAGATTTTGTTATTATTATGATTTATGAATATATGGTTCTTCTTTTCTCCAAATATCTCTAATAGATATATTAACTGTAATAATCCACTATAGCTACTATCTATGTTTATCTAGCCCAAAATTTTCGATCATTTTATGAAAACACTAGCGTTCGTTTATGCTGATGAATTTTAACGTGTCATTAATTAATTATAGCTGGGCATAAAAAAAAAAAAGGGCAATTCTCTTAAATAGCACTTTTTAAGTTTTGTCACAAAAATAGACCTCAAAACATAAAATGATTAAAATAGATTTTTTTTTTAATTTTTTTTTTAAAAAAATTGAAATTTGAAACCCTAACCCCAAACCCACCCCTCACTACAAGAAAACAAGCGTATTCTGACAGCCGTTTTCGTCGAAATTTCGTCAGAATAGACAGTTTCTGACGAAATTCCGACGAAAACAGTCGTCAGAAATAATTCGTCGGAAAAAAAGAATCCGTCAGAAGGTCGTCAAAAATTCCGACGATATTCCGACGGATTCCGACGAACATTATTCCGACGAAATAGTGACGAAAAATATCATCAGAAAATCCGTTAGAACATCGTCAGTATGTTTTTTCGTCGAAACCCTAATCCGTCAGAAATTTCCGACGACATATTTCCTCAGAAATTTCCGACGACTTGATGTTCCTCAGAAATTTCCGACGGAAATTTATTTTAATATTTTTTAATATTTTCATTTTTAATTCATAATTTAATTAATTATTACTAAAATTTAGAAATTGAAAATAAAATAAAATAAAAAAAATTGTATTAATTTAAATGAAAAAGTATTGCAATAAATATTATTTAAAAATATTATTCAACAGTTTTAAAAAGAAACTGAAACTGAGTCTGAAAAAGTTTCTTTATCTTCTGCTTTGTTCTTTAGCTCCTCCATTATCACGGTATCGGAAACCGGCGGTTGTTAAGAAGAAGAAGCAGCTCGAAGACCCAATCCTACCAAACGACCTTTCTTTTTAGAAAAATCTGAAATTTATAAAAATTAATAAAAATAAGTAAAATTAAAATATACAAATAAAATGTATTTATATTACATTACCTCAATAACCATTTATTTTATTATTAAAACTTTCAATATAATAAAAATGTTTTTAATATTATATTAGTAATAAATAATAAAAGTTCTTTATAATTATATATTTATTTCTTTTTCATACCAAAAATGTTTTATAATTATAAAAATAATAAATATTAAAGCATCTTATAGTAATATTATAATTTTAATACTAAAAACGTTTTATAGTTATATATATAGTAAATATTAAAACATTTATAATATATAAACAATTTAAATATATATATTAAAAACTCAAAAACGTTTTCTAAATAATCCTAAAAATTCAACAACAAACATTAATAGAAAAACTCAAATCTAACATCAAAATTCAACAAATCTAACAACCTAAACACAAACCTAATGTAAAAACTTACAAATCTAACATAAACTCAAATCCTAAATCACAAAATCTAACATCCTAACACAAATCTAACATCCTAACAAAATCTAACATCCTAACTCAAAACTAATAAATTGAGTAGAACGAGAAAGAGAATTACATGATTGAGATGGAGGAGAATTGTGGCGATTTCGCCTGGTTTTAGAGAGAGAAGTAGAGAGAATTTCGGTTTTAGAGAGAGACTGACGAAATGAAGAAGAAATGGAAGAGTCTGTTTTATTAAAAAAATTCTGACGGAATGGGGTCCGTCGGAATTCCGTCAGTTATTTTTGGTAATTCGCAGTCAATGAAAATTTGACAATTTTGTTTCCCGGGTAATGCACATTTCCGACGGATTTCCGACGGTTTGATCAATTCTGTCGGAATTCCGTCAGAAAAGTGTTAATCGGAGGTCAAATCACCATTTGGTTAGGCCGTGTGATTTGCAAAAGATTTCCTCAGTATTTCCTCAGTAATTTCTGACGGATTTCCGACAGATCCGTCGGAAATCCGTCAGACATTACTGAGGAAATTCCGAAGACATTTACATTTGGGGTTTTAAATATAGAGAAATGGCGACACAGTAACTTTTATGCATACATTAGTTACTTATATGTGTTTTATAATACTCCAATATTTGACAAAATGTCTATTTGTAAAAGATCATATTTTGAAATTAGATTCATGTAACAAGTCCGATAAAAGTATAAGTGTTTATGTAAGATATTACGTAATTAGTTGTTACTTAGTAAAACGATTATATTTTAAAAAAAATTTTAACTCTAAACCCTAAAGTCCAAATTAGTTAACCCTAGGGGTATAAATGCATATAAATGAATTTTTTAACCTTTAAAAAAAATATTTTGGTCATTTTCTTCCTTAAAAACTATTTTTGTGACAAACAAACTAAAATGTGTTATCTAAGGGAATTTCTCAAAAAGAAAACGCAATACCTTTGGTTAAGACTATTCTGGCATTGTATCATTGTAAGTAATAACAAAGCCCTAGAATATTTTGGGATTAAGATGAAACTTCCTTTAATTAGTTCCTTACATGAACGTTCCAAAAAGAGTGGGAGAAGAAAACATCATGAACGACCCAAAGAGAGTGGGATTCTCTCTTTTGTATCTGAAACATATTAACTATATATGGTAAGTTTCGACCTTAGGACTTGGTTTACTTTGAATATTGTTTATATAAAATACTAACTAGAACAATATAGTATTCTACGTGTCACATTCAGTAGAGTAAATGAATAATCATTTTCTTCCCTCCTCAAGCAATCAAGAAAAGAGATCGTTACGACGTTTTTGATCTCTTCGACAATCTCATCTTCACCATCAACAGTGAGTGACAGTGACACATAGAACATCCGCAGTAAATGTGTCGTTCTTCTCTCCATGCGCACCAAGATCACACACACTTCATTATATAGTTACCTTTACAAATATTCCTACTAATCATTTAATAGTATCGTAGAGGAATCATCACATGTCATATAAAAAGTTGGGTTATGATGAAACAACCTATAGAAAACGGGTAGACAACGTGGTTTCAAGTGATCACAAATATCTTTCTGAGGAAAAGTTGGCTGTGTAATCTACGTATTCATCTATAACCCAACTTTTATTTGTTAAGGTATATGACTTTAGAAACGCATGCCTAAATTCAGTTTTAAGAAAATCGGTAGATGTCATTAGTCTGGCTCAAGGGTTTACTTAAATGGCCTAATAAAACCAAATTTCTTGCCAAACTTTCTCTTCTTTTTAATTTTATATTATTTACAAATTACAACCAACCAAACACCTTAATGTTTGAAAATTAACACATCAAATTAATCGAAACTATGTGTGTGATTGGTTGGGCTGTAAGAGGTAATTTTAGCTTTAATTTTTACTTATAACTTTGAAAATCACCAATCGTACTTTATATTAAGTTACAACAAAAAAAATGGCTGTAACATTTTATTTTTTAAATCCCCTTCTTTTTAGCTATAGGAAATATATTGTTGTTGCAAAAAAAAATTAAAACTACATCACTTAAAACTTAAAAAAAAAATCCTACAAACTAAATTTTACAGAAAATTTTCTAGAGTTACAGCCGAACCAATCACACCTTATATCGGAAATAACAAAACAAGAAAATATTTGTTCATCCTTGAACGTGGAAATTTTTATCTGACACCCTAATGGGCCTAATCACAGTAATCTTTAATCTACGAAATATGTTTAGAAATCTATAATAATACTACAGCACCAACATATATGATGTTGTGCTAGTTAAATTAGTTATATATGATGTTGTTGACTTCTAAACAATTCTACTGTACCAACACATATAGTTAGCACAAAAATACCAACGTTTGCCTTTAAACCAGTAGCTTAATCTATTAGATCTATTTCGAACTTGAATTCTACAGGGTGGTTCACGATTTCTGATGGTGAGAACTCAACTAATAAAAAGGAATCACAGCTTCAATGTGAGAGTTAGTCCATATATCAGTTTCGCATGCAGTTGTCGTCGCGTTACTTGTAACTGCAGATGATACGTTCAATTTGCGTTAGAACAGATTTATACTTATGTTAGCTGGCTTCTAAAGTGCATTTTGTTCAAAATAAGATCAGAAAATGTGTTGTAAATTAGTAATTACACATCAGTAGCATATTGTATACTGTTGACTCTTTCAAATGTTCTAAAGGTTTGTCTACATTTGGAAAACATTTGATCACTTTTAGTACGAAGACATATGTATATAATGTTATTAGTGTCGTGGATTGAGATTATAATAGAAACTAGTATCTGAATCTGAAGAGAGAATATTATACACATTTCTAAACCATATAATATGTATAACATTTTGGCCTTTTGGGCATGGGGGACATTATCCAAACACATCTAGTTCAATGCATGTCAATATTCGCGTCCTTGTAACACAATAAAATTAAATAACGAATATAAAAATACGCCAATATATATTTTTCTTGGTTTTATCTTCCAGTCAATTAGTTGTTTTGTTATTAGTTCTGTTAATATTGTTCTTTCGTCACACCATTTTGACCTAACAACGTCAAAAGATAAATAGTGCGTGTCAACATCCACAAAAAAGGACACACGAGAGACCTTCCTCGTTGCTTCCTTCGAATCTTTCTCTTTCACAATTAAACTTTTCTTGGTTGTTTGCTTTCACGATTACATATAATTAACTTAATATTATTTTTCATTACAAAGAAAAAGCACGTTGTTATATATAATCTTTTTCAAAACTTAAGTCGGGACACTTGATTCATACTTATTCAGACACATCAAACTCCCTTAGTAAATTGAAGACTAAGACCATAATTAACCCGGAGTTTTTAATGTGGGATTGTTAGGATAATTTAAGAACTGATTCTTAATTTTAACAAAAAAAAAAGTTAAGAACTGGTTCTTAAATAAGATATTTAAAAATCAGTTCTTAACTTTTTTTTTTATTAAAATTAATAACCGATTCTTAAATTACGCTAAAAATTTCACTTAAAAACTATGGGTTAATCATGCTCTAACGTATGTTAACGTGCTTTAAACGCAGCCTAAATGGAACAGAAGTACATAAATGGAACTAATTTTTGATACTTTTTGTTTCTGATCCATACGGAACAACAAGAGATACACTGTTAACGGGGGTAAAAGTAAACTTTGTTATATTATAGTTAACAAGTTCCTAAATATGTGATAAAAGTACTCAACTTGGTAGTCAAAGTAAAAACAAGAGTAGAGCTATCCATACACAAATTCACAGCTAATTCGCTAAAAGGACAGCTTTGATTTCCTGTCAACATATCATAATTTCTTTTGTTTGATAACTTTTTTTTTGAAAAAGGGCTTTTGTTTGATAACTTATATATGCATGGTACGTAAACGCAACCTAAATGTTTGTTTCTGATATAAATTCCATATCCAAGTAAAACCACATATATGGAACAATGAGAGATACTTTAATGTTAAGGATGTAAACTAAACACAAGTAGATAGCTATCCATACACATTCACAGCTAATAAATAGGTTATAAGCTTAGTGGTATGAGCTAATATACAGATTTTATTTTCTGTCAAACATCTCATAATTTTTTGTTTAGTAACATACATATGCAGAAATTCAAGCAGTATATAAAACGTTTAACGAATATTATAAGATCCGAAAAGCACCTTTTAGTTCAGTTGTAACATGATAACCAAACGGATACAATTTATTTCAGAGATATGAGTAAAATGGTGAAACTGGTAGCTTTTTATAATGTTTGTCAACAAATGCAGAACACCTCGTATATTCTATAAACGTTTAACGAATATAATATTCCAAAAGCACTTTATTATATTTATAACATAGCCAAACGTTACATCAGACACAACGGCACAAGTCAACATGGGTTTTCCCATGCTTGTATACGCACTAAAACACAAAGGCACGATTTTAAAGCAAAATAATAAGAAAGAAAACAAAAGAAGAAGAACTAGCGACGTCCAAAACGCGACCTTTATTGCGTTAGCCCACACCGCGTCTCAACCGCACAACTCCTTCAACCCATAAACAAGAAACCAACCAGACACCGACACGTAAGCAACAGCCTTTTATTTAGTTATTATTAATCCCTGACGTGGCTGTAACCTTTAAACCAAATCCTCAAATCGCCAGAACCAGACCCGGCACGGATTTTCCAGCCCGACCCGAGAATTTGCTTTCCCACACAGAAGGACAATGCGACGGCTTAATCTCAGCAGAGCGTCCGGCGACGACGTTCCCGATCCGCGTAACCGTGAGAGAAGTGTTCGAGTACTCCCTCACCTGAGTGATTATCCCATGCGACACGGTCCAGGCGTGGATCCACGAGACGGAGCTAGCGGCGTCGCAGCCCTCGGCGATGACGGTGGATCCGAAGGAAACGACGGAGAGAGGCACGAATTCAAACGGCGGAGAGACGCCGGTGAGTATGCGCATCAAAAACTGGTGCGGCGGAGGGCCGTGGAACCAGTAGTCGAGATCCGGGGTTAGGATCTTGTGAACAGATTCGACGTCGCGAGATCTCAGGGCGTCATACAGTTTCAGAACCACGTCTCGGTTCTTGTTATCTGAATCCGCCAGAGTATCCAGTTCTTGACGAGTTTTGGGGATTATAAGTGGATTAGGAATATGGATTAAGAGAAGGACGAAGATTAGTTTTATTCGAAATGTTTGTGATGAATCTGGGATTTATATAGCCGTAGCCTATGGGGCTGGGATTTGATTCTCTGCATCCCATCCTATTTTAAAAGTTCTCGGATATTAAGCTTCGTATTGACACGTGTCTTCTATGATTGTTTGTGGGGTCGGGTGATAAAGTTCCTTAAAAGTCGAGTCAGCTAATGTTTGATCTTACCGTGTAATTAGGTGAATAAATTAATAGGTTAACTGAATTTGCTAGTGGTAATTAGTAAATACCTTGACTTTGGTTGATTTGAGAAGGTGATGTTTTTTAAATCCAATTTAGATAACAGAATAAGAGTTAATTAAATTGTTGATAATTATGCATACACATGGTTTTGGGTGAAATTTAACGGATAAATATTTTATTCGTTTCATTTTACTTGTTGTTCTAAGTTTATGTATACATATTAAAAAAATATAATTTTGTATATTTTCAAAATAAAAATATAATTATTTATACACTTAATTATATTTCAACTAATAAAAAAATAAAATAAAGAATTTTATTAATAAATTTTGAATTAAGTCTAAAATAATATTTATTTTAAAATGTTTTTTTTCCTACAAATACAATTAAATCGAAAGCGAGGGAGTATTCATTAACAGAATTGATTACTATTGTAGTAAATGATTGATAGAGTAATAAAAGAATCTGCAAAGAAACCTCTTCAACTAGTGTGTGTTGGCCCCGCCATCCAATAACAGAAGTTTCAACGGCAGTATAATGCACAATCACCATCACACATGTCATTCAAAGTGTTCAAGTAAAGCACAGTGGCCATCTGTGACCATGACACGTCCGGTTACTCATTGTAATACATTTATACGTATAAAAAATGTTCAAATGGTGATCAAACATTTATAATGGCCTCAAATCAAATACGGAAAGCTCTAAAACAATAAACTATTCGAGTTTTAAAGTGAAAACAATGGCAAGCTTTGAAATATATAAATTTTGAATTAGACGACGAGTTGATTACACAAGAAAGTATGAAAAGCTTGATTACACACAGAAATAATTAATTATACGTTAGTGGAATTCTGAAGTGGTTCTCCACGAACCAAGAGATAATATCTCTTCCGACAGCGACGGCTAATTCCTATTTTGCATAATGATAGTGAACTTAGTCTGAAATGACAGTTTATGTCATTATATATAGAGTTATAATTATTTGTTAAAGTATGGAATCTCTTATGAGTTGATTACATAATAAGCCACTTTTTGAGTTTACATTGCATTCAAAGCTACTTTTCACTTGTCCCATACATTCACGGAGATTAAGACTGTTTGTTGACAAAATTGCCCTTACTGAAGAAAAACGGAAGTGTGGCTTTGGCTGATAAATTGTTACGATATAAATAGAAACGAATGTATGGTTTTGCCTTAGTTTAGTTAGCTTCTTTTTTTTTAATCAAGTTAGCTTCTTTTACATTTATTAGGTTTGGTGTCTTAACTGTTGTGTTACATTTATAACCACATGATGAAAAAGAAGATTGTAATATGATGGTTGATATTAAATTAAAGCTGGGTAGTACATGACGACGTAGACGTAAGACTTATGGACATGTGAGAGTTGGACGGGAGAGTTGTGGATGGGTGAGATGTGTACGTGCGAGTTGTTAAAGAGTGAGATGTAGACCACTGAGGTGTGAACATGAGAGTTATGGATGGGTAAGATGTGGTCGGGCGAGTTGTGGACGGGTAAATTATAGACGGGTGAGATGAACATGTGAGTTTTGGACAGGTGCGGTGTGGACGATTGAGTTGTTGACTGACGAGACATGTACGGAGGAGTTCTGGACGTAATGTTGTGCGCCATATTGGGTGACCACAAGGGAGTGTGATGAAATATCATCTTCCTCCATATGTGTTTAAATTTGTAACAAAGACAGTGATAAATAGATAATTAGAGTTGAATAACTCGAGTGATTAATCTGACAAGAACAATTACGAAATATTGACCGTTTTGTTGGTTGCATCAACGGTAGTTCAGAGATCATAATCAAGAACTCAACCTCAAATATCCAACAAGAATTTGCATCTCCAAAGGTGATGACTTTCATAGAGATAAGCAAGAATCCTACTTCGTATGTCTTTAACGATTCAAGTTGATGACTTTTGGAGAAAAAATGACCATATAAAGATTTAAGGAGCATGAGATATGAAAAGGTTTATGTAAATGTTAGTAAGAATAAGAAATTTGGTGGACTGTGAGGAACGAGAAAAGAGGTGGCTAGGAAGAATGGGTTCGGAATCTCTGTCGTTTCTGGAAAAAATAATTTGAGAGATCATGATTTTTGAATTGGTAAAGTAAGAATATAGAAGAAAGACACGTGTTTTGATTATTCAATAAAGAAATTCGTAATTAAAGAGATAGTGGAGAGAAAGAATTAAAGTTGGTTTTCTTTTAGTCAGAGGACATTGATGTCTTTGACACACTATAATATATTGCTTAAGTGGAATGTGGCTTGCCATGTAATTTGAAAGTGAAAAAGTGGCTAAGAGAGTAATTTTTTCATCTCTTATAAAGCAGATGGGAGCACCCATTACCGATCTTAAAAATATATTTTGTAATATGTGAGATACATTATGTGTTCCATTAAGCCTAAGAATGAACCTGGACCAGACTAGCAAACGTGCATAAAGTATTTTAGTTTGATTTTATTCGATTCAGCTACGTTTTGATTAGTATATACTACTTTATACACAGCAAAGAAAATATATGAATAATCAATCTAAATTAATTTTCTATCACATAGTCAATGCTGTTTGATATTTAAACTGTACTCTTTTGTTATCAAACAGAAACTCTCTGGGGGTTTTCAGTTTTGTCAAGTGTCGGTTCTATGTCCATTCCTAAGTGTAATGGGCCATACTATATTGAATAACCCAAATGGCCTAACATCAAAGCCTTATACTGCTAAACTCTGACCAATATCTTTAGAGTTAAAATAGGCTTTAACCGGTATTCTTACCAGAACCCGTAAATAAAAAAGCAAAGCTAGCAAGCAAAGGCACCACATAGATCGCATAAAAACTCAAAAGTCTTATAGAAATGTGGCCGTAGCTGACGAATTTACATTACAAGAAAGTATTAAACCGGAAACAATATGGTTACTACACACAACTCAAATGACAAAACCGGTTTCCATCAAACGTTGTTACTCAAATGTAAGGAGAACTACCAGCGGATTCAGGACTCCATGGTTGTCTTGTTTACATCAAGCTTCTCTGTGAATAGACAAGGGAGATGGTGGAGTCAGAACAACCTCGCTTTTACCTTCATCATTCTCTCTAGGTGTCTGTAGATTCGGACTATGCACCTCTTTCCAAAACCTGCTCGGAGTAGGAGAGTTAGCTCCACTCATGTTCCTCGGTGAGCTCCCGAGACCAACCTTAGGATCAAACACACCGTCTTCACGAGGCAAAGGAGATACCAAACTCTTCTCTTGCGCTCTTTGACAGAACTTGTCTTCCACTATCTCATAAGAGTCTGCAGTCCTAACCTCTTGAGCCAAAGAGCACCAGCAACAGAACAGCCAAAGAGTACAATCAGCAATGGCAGCGTTTCCAAAGCAGAACTTATAACTCGGCAACTTGAATCTTTTCCTCATCTGGATTCTCCAGAATCCACCATAGAGCAAACCAAACAAACAAAGTAGGATTCCAGATATCCCTAACGCTTCCCTAACCATCTCGTTATCGATGTTAACCGCAGCTAAGTTGAATATAAAGAAAGGTGCCAAACAGAAGAGAATAAAAGTAGCTATGTGAACATACATGTTCCCAAACCCAACTCTCTCCATGTTCCATCCAAAGACACAGAAAGTGCAGAAGAGAGAAAGATAAGCCAATGAGATATCATCCCAAATATCCAAAACTCCACCACTCCATTGAGGATCACTCACAGGAACCATCCTGCTCCCATCAGCATTAGGAACAGAAGTAGAAGCAAAAGAATACCTCCTCTCTAAACTAACCCTCCGATTCACAGACCCTTCTTCACGCTGCAACTGATTCTCCTCGTCTACACTCCCATCATCATCATCATAATCTTTCCCAAGTGGGCTAAGCATAGTGTACAAACCCGCAGCGGCAGGAGCTCCAATGGCAGCAGAGATACATATAGCAACACCAATGGGAGGTCTCTCAGATCTTCTGAACCCAACATTAAGACCACAAAGCGCATACTGAGCAAAACAATTCAAGTGAAGCAAAAGAACAACAACCATTATATGCATCCACTCATGAGGCTTATAAGTCCCGTTCTTACAATACACTTTCCTAAGCTTAGTAATATCATCATGCTCCCACCGACAAAGAAGAACCAAGTGATAAAACCGTTTCGGATGCTGATAAAGACACATCAAAGTAAACAGCCCGTTGAGAATCTGGTTGTTAACTTCAAACCAAGCGTCTCTCTCCGACTTCTTAGGCAAAGCGTGGTTCAACATACCAGTCATCACCATGAAGAGAATGGCTCCGGAGACAGCAACAACTAGGATCCAGACGAAGAGAGCCATGTTGATAGGGTTCTTGATCCATTCTTTACCCATTTTCATCAGCGAGGTCCAGTCGATTTTCCGGTGAAGCACGCCGCTGATTCTTTCGCGGATGCTTGATGAGGTCTTGACGGAGCGTGAGACCTCGTCTCTTTGCTCGGCCATTTTCATGAATTTGGCGGAAGGAGAAGGGAGAACGGTGGCGGACCAGCTCTTGGGTTTGCCATCAGCGGCGGCGATGAGAGTTCTTCGAGATGATGATGAAACGTCGAGAGGGCAAAGGAGCTTACTTTTCTTAAGAGAGGTGTTGGGTTCATCGATCTCGTCGGGTTTCGAATCCATGTTTTGGATCTCAGATGGAGGAAAGAAGCTAACTTACTACTCAAAGGTTAAACATCTTTGGGGTAAAGAATATAAAACCCTTAGAAAGAAGAGATTTTTTTAATTTAAGGGGATAATAAGATTCGAGTTGCTGGTGAAGAAGCTTCTCTCAGCACATAGAGAACAACAAAGCCTTCAGCTTTGAATGAAAAGGAGAGTAAAGAATCAAAACCCTAATTGGGAAACTCGTTGAATCGAATTTTAAAATGGTTAAAAATTCGAAATTAGATGCAGTTACCCAGAAAAAAAAAATAGAGAGAAAGAAAGAGAGGTTGCGTTGCTAAGAGGATGAAAGTTCTAAAAGAGGAAGCTTTGACGAAGAAAAAAAATAAGCGCGTAAATCATAAGAAGGTGTGGAATTGATTGAAGATGAGATTAGTCGTTGAGGAAGAAGAAGGAAGAAGAAGTCTCTCAGATTCTTTTTCTTTGGTAGCAGTTAACTTAGCGTTGATCAGCCCGCCAGTCTGGACGTCATTTTCATTATTTCAATGAATAAAATTAAAACTTTAATAACGTTTCGAGTTTATACTATACTGTATACACACATTATACACGAATACGTTTTTCACATTGATAGTTTACAAATACGGTACTTAATTACAAGTCTTCCCATCTTCCAAAGCTCTGAACTGATTAAAGATAAATAATCATAGGTTTATTAAATGATCTCGACTACACCGAGATTCTCATGTAGTAATGTTTTAGTATTGTTCTTTTTTTTCTAAGTTTTACTATTGTATAATGTCAGAATCGAAGCAAATTGAAAATGCACAAAAAAATACTTTGAACATTTTGTAACAAAAACATTTAAGAGTTTATTTGTCAAATAAAGAAAGTAGATTTTTAGTGAGAAATTATAGAGAAGTAGAAATATAAATGAGGAGAGAGTGCGTTTTTGGTTATATAGTAAATTTGATATTTTTGTATATATGATAGAGTTTGGATACAGATTCTCCTCACACACTCTCAAACTCAATCCGATCAATGTAAATCTTTTATTGAATTGAATAAGAACAACAATTACACTTTGATAGAGAAACTCTCAAGAGATCACAGTCTAACCCGTTCACTCTTGACAAGAACATTGGCTAAACCCAGCTGCTCTCATTCAAGTCTCACGACTCAGTTCCACAATCAAAGCTAACTTCTCGAGAATGACGATTTTGTTGATTTATACTTGATCCGTTATTCCAACGGCAAAGTCTCTAGACCAAGTAGAATCTCTCCTCAAATGCCAGTTGTCAATTTTCTTGTTCTGCTTCTAATCTTCTTACGATGGTAAAGTTTTTTTTTTTTTTTTTTAATTTGGAGGTATTTCATGTTCATGGAAAAGTCCAGACTAATCTTCAAAGGGGTGATGCGATCCATGGATGAGCTCTCACTCTAAGTATTTAAATAGACTGTAAGATAAGCTCATATCCGCATATTTAAATAGACTGTAAGATAATCTCATATCCGCATGATCACAAAGTGAAGTGTAGTTGATGCTTTCGAACCTGGGTTGCTTAGTGAACCCAAACCTTGCCTACCGCCAGACTAAACGACCATGGTAAAGCTACTACAAGCTTATCAATATATAGGGATACAGTTCCCAATGGTGTTAGAGGCATAGAGAATACTCAGAAAAGGTTGGTCTAGTTAGCGACTGTACTTTGAATATTTTATGGTGTTAATTAGATGCAGAGTTTTTGTCACGGTTTGTTACGAGTTTGTAATCAGGTATAAATATTCTTTATCATGATTTTATGAAAGGTCTACATACGCTATCAATGAATTTAGCAACGACAAGAAAAATAAAATAAAAAACGCAACGACATATCAACCTTCTCCGACTACAAAATAATCACATGGCCAAGTGCAACCAGCGCATAGAGCTTTTTGCGGATGACTAACATGTAGAGGTTTCTTTGGTGTATCACATGCGAGCTGGCTTCGGTTTGCAACACAGTTTCACCCACCACCGTGCTAATACTTGAGAATGATTGATCTACAGTGTTTAAAGTT
This sequence comes from Sinapis alba, assembly GCA_012274485.2. Classification (NCBI taxonomy): domain Eukaryota; kingdom Viridiplantae; phylum Streptophyta; class Magnoliopsida; order Brassicales; family Brassicaceae; genus Sinapis; species Sinapis alba. Next base: position 57,185 of record MU106453.1, read on the forward strand.
CAAACTAAGATGAAGTTGTTTACTAATTGTATTTTATAGATAATAATTGTTATTGAACGAGTGTTGAAATGGGTTATATGCTGCTTAACTATTTAGATTTAACAAACTAAAAAAATGGGTTATCATCTAAAAGATTAATACTTACAAAGCTATGAGATATATGAGGGAAAAGAAAATGAGAACGTTAGAAACCTTCATTTTCCTGTGAGAGATAATAATCAATAGCAAAATATTGTTGAGGTTGCTAACTTATCAGATATCAGTTATCACCCTTGTTGTGCATGTCTTATATATATGCTTGTAAATCATGTTTAGTTGCAAGTTAGTCATCATTTGAATTTGATGTGTGGTTAATTTAAAAGAAATGTACAATTGATATTAGAGCATTTCCAATAGTAGTTTTTTACCATGGAGTTCTTAAGTTACATATTAGTATATATTAGTATATGTATATATAATAATTATTATTTATAATTAAGAGTATACTAAAATTCTTGGAAATATAACTAATAATATCTCATTTAAAATATTATTGGTTGGTTTGCAATAATTTTAGTATACTCTTATGGGCAATTCTCTTAAATAGTATTTTTTAAGTTTTTGTCACAAAATAGCCCTAGAAAAATAAAATGACCAAAATAGCATTGTTTTTTTTGATATTTTCATTTTTTTTTTTGAAATTTGAAACCCTATCCCCAAACCCACCCCTTAACTCTAAACCCTAAAGTCTAAATTAGTTAACCCTAGGGGTATAAATGCATATAAATAAAAAATTTTAGCTTCTAAAAAACCTATTTTAGTCATTTTCTTCCTTAAGAACTATTTTTGTGAAGAACAAACTAAAATGGGCTATCTAAGGGAATTTCTCTACTCTTATATGCATACACCAATATATAACTTGAGAATTCCATGATAAAAAAATTACCATTAAGATTGCTTTTAGGATTGGATTCTATATCACTTTCTATATATTTGGTGTACTTATGTGCATCATAAAATCTTTGACAAAGTAATTTTTGTTTTTTTTGGTTATTTGTGAAAATGCTATATATTTCAGTTAATGATTTTGAGAACATAAATCTATATTCCAATAACAGTATATCTATTATTAGAATATTGATTGTGCTATGATTATGTTTGTATATCCATAAGATTGCTACAATCTTGATTACTTCATATGAAGAAAAAAACTGCAAAAAGGAAAAGGAAAACCTAAAAATATTGTTTCCTACAAACACTATGATGGTATTAATACAAATAAGGGTGTTAATAGGCCAATCAAATAAATTGAACAGCGATGTTCATGGGCCAACCAAATAAACTACGTAATTTTGTGGTCTTGGGCCCAATAGAGCCCAAATAGTAATTAGATTAGTGTTCCACTGGATAATGTGTGTTATCATCCTCACCAGAAGCGACGTTGTTGTTGTCTTGCTCCAAACGTATGAACCAGAACAAAGGGGTTTTCGATACTTCCGTGTTATGCAAACCCTAGATTATTTATATTCAATCAACCTCTCTCTTCTTCTCGTGATTTAGAAGAAACCCTAACCGATCATCATGGACTGCTCATGCAGTACTCGCCCTTCCTCTCTCCTCATCTCTTCCGAACCGTCTCTTCGCTTCCCTCCCTCTAATCTCGCCTCGAATCTCAGCTTACTGGTGTGTATAATCATCTAAAGTTCAAGGCTTTTGATTCGAAATCGATGTGAATGGGATTTAAAGTTCTGTGCTTTTTTGGGTTAAATCAGGTACACAAGGATGCGAAGGTGGTGAAGCAGCAGCGTTTGGTAGTGAGGAGTTCTTCTTCTTCTGGGTCTGCTCAAAACGGCGACGTTGATGGGTTTCCTTTCAAGCCAAACAAACTCTTTATGCAAGAGGTGAGTTCTCTTTATGGTAGTTGAGAAGAGGGAAAGTTGATGACTTTTATTTGTTTGGATTAATAGGCGATTGGAGCTGAGTATGGAGAAGGGTTTGAGACTTTTAGACAGGATGGTCCTCTTAAAGTCGATGTGGTAATGAGCTATTCAATGAGTCTTGATGTTTTGAGTCCATTCGTTTCTTCTGGAAAGCTAACATGTGATTACCTTTTCTTGCGTGTGGGTAGGATTTCTGGAATGAGAAACTGCAAGACGGGTTTCTTCAAAGGATACGTTACGCAATGAAACCAGATGAAGCCTATGGTCTTATTTTCTCTTGGGACAATGTCGTGGTAATTGTTTTGACTCCATTAGTGGAAATACTTGTGTAGTTGTAGCTTCGATAGCTTCCCCTCCTGGTGGAGTATGAGGGTTTGTCTTATAACTATTGTTCTTTAGTTTGTTTCAGTGATGCTGGCCTCTAAAGTTGTAAATAGATTTGCATGGCCTGTTTTTTAGATAAGCTGTCTTTGAAGTAGCAACTCATTGCCTTTTTAGATGATGTTAGCTGCTGCATGGTTCATGCTTTACTAGTTTTGGATTCTGAAGTTGAAATATCTCATTTTTTTTCCAATTTATGGTGTTCAAATTTTGTAGGCTGATACTCGAGGTTTGAAGTTGGATGCTTGGAAGCAGCTAGCTGCCGAAGAAGGTAAGCTTTTACCCTCTCCTGCTTTTGTTTGTTTTTAATCCAATTATAACATATTTTCGTTTTTGCAAATATCGTGCAATATCTGCTTAGTAATTCTCATGCCTTTTAAGGAATGTCGAGAGAGTATCCAAAGATATCAATGAACTCAACATTAGGTTTATCTTCATTTAGGCTGTGATTGTTTGATTTTGCGTTTTCTTTTGACGTTTAAATGCTATAATAGAGTGTTTTCCTTCAAATAAACTCACAACCTTTAGTGTTCTAATCAAATTCTCTTTAGTGTTTTGCGTCCTTTTGCACTTTGCAAAATGTAAAAGTGAAAATGTTTTTCTTAAACAACAGTTCACTGATTAAAACAATGAAAGCAATAGAACTTTGGATGGTCATTGCAATATATGAAGCCAGCCAGCAATTGTCTATACAATAAAACTTTGGATGGTCATTGCAATATATGGCAGTCTATTTTAACATAGAGTTCTGATAGATGAATTGTTCTAATGAGATAAGCTGGTGTGTTGGCTCTTTTAGTGTGTTTTAGACTTCACAGGCAATAAGTATATCGTTACTTAAATTAAACAGTCGAGTTCTCTAATTAGATATGTACATTAAATTGTTTGGCAGGAAAAGAAATTGCGGAGGAGAATGACATTCAAAGGCTGATGCTTTATGCTGGCGCTGACCATGTGCTTAGTAAGGTTTGAGATATCTTTTCCCAGTTGCCATTTTCTTCCATATGAAATTTGAAGCGACCAATGACAATGAACATTTCTTGTGTGTATTGAATCCCTTCTCTCATGGTATTCTTTGATTACAAATGTTTCAGGTGTTGTTTTGGGAAAAGACACAAAGCAAGATCGATGGATTGAAACTCAGGCTATCTGAAATATACTATGATAATCTTCTCAGAGTAAGGACTTTCTTTATCAACTCTTTGTATTACTAGAAATGCATCTTGGTTCCCTGAATTATTTGGCTATCGATATTATCAGCTCACAGAACCAAAGGAAGGGCTCAAGGATTGGCTTGAGGCTGTCACAAATGCTCGCATTCCCTGTGCTGTTGTCTCAAACCTTGATCGAAAGAACATGATCAATGCTCTTGAAAGGATGGGACTTCAAAACTATTTCCAGGCTAGTAACAAATAGCTTTAGAGAATCATTTTACTTTTATCATACAAATGGCTTGCTGATTACATCTGCTGATGCTTTGTCTTCATTCTCCCTTTCAGGCAGTAGTTTCCGAGGAAGATGGTATGGAGTCTATAGCTCATAGGTTTCTTTCCGCTGCTGTGAAGGTACTATTGTTAACGATTATTAACCAATTTTTCTGAGAAATCTTGTTGTTGAAAAGTTTTAAATTTTGGCGCAGTTGGATAGAAAACCATCAAAATGTGTTGTGTTTGAGGATGATCCAAGGGGTATAACCGCGGCTCACAACTGTACTATGATGGCGATTGGATTAATCGGTGCTCATAGAGCGTAAGTTATCTAACTTTTTAAGGAACAAAAAAGCATTTCCAGCATCTAACTTTATTATTATTATAAAAACAAAAAAAAAAAAAAAATGCAGGTATGATCTAGTTCAGGCTGATCTTGCTGTTGGAAACTTTTACGAGCTATCGGTGATAAACCTCAGAAGATTATTTGCTAACAAAGGCTCTACATTCATGGATCACGAGAAGCAAATCATAGAAAAATCGCCTCCCAAAAGAAAGCTTACCATTGATACCATATTCTAAAAGCATTGGTGGATCGTGGTATATATAGTAGTTAGGTTAGGTTTCGAAGATCTCTCTCTCTCTCTCTCTCTTTAACTTCTTGTCTTTATGGTTTATATGTTTTGACATATACTATGTTTAATTCTAGAAGGAAACCGTATTTGCTGTTTTATGGATTCTCCAACATCAATATATCATTTTGGTTGTGTACATTTTTCCTGAGAAAGTGGACCCAAGAAAACATTCTTGGGAGCTTTGGTGATAATAGCATCAGTGGTGGGCTGTTGAAACGAATCAGATACCTTTAAAGTAAAAAGACAAAAACTAGAACAATGACTGTTCAGGCGAAGTGATGAAAGCTGAAAATATACTCCATTTCTGTCTCGGTAATGCCTTGAAAACAACTGTTTTATATGCTGAAAAAGATGTATAACTTTATCTAATCTATAGTACATTTGATGTTTTTTCAGTAACAATCTAAAACTGTTATTATAACTCAATTGTATTCAACAAGGATGATCTATAGAAAAAAATTATTTTTTTGCTCTAAGTTGGGTTGTGCAGTTCTAGTTCTCTCTTGCTTGCTCTGTCTCCATGGTGTAAAAGATTATGGCTACAGAATCTTGATTTTCCTAAATTTCTATCAAAATTATTTATAATGGTCGAAGTAGCATATATATTAGGTCGGATATACAAGAGAATAGTTGGAGAATAAATTTTAAAAAAGAGAGTGTCCTTTTGTGAAATGGATAAATGGAGCAATCTGATTAGTTACAAGTAAAACCTAAAAGGGCCTTTGATTCAAATTGCGAATTTGATTGACATGTGCCCTGTTAATTGTACTCCTTAGAATCGCATAAAACACAAAACTTTTATATAAAGTATATCTCCCGTATTTTAGATTAAGATTTTAATTGTTTAATAATGAATGTATTTAATTCATTTCGGCATTTTATTGGCAGGGATATAAAACTAAAAGAAAAGTGGGGTCTCTTTTTATGTTTTTTACTAATCATAATCAGAATGTTCTTGTAATTGTCTAATGTCCCAACTATCTTTAGCTATTAGGCTTTCTTGTTAGCGTGTTCTTTTTATGCACTGAACAACAGTTTCTAACATTGTTTAGCTCAGTGAAATTGGTTTTGTTTTGGGTTGAACTCAAGTTTAGTTTTCTAGCCAAAAAATAAATAAAATTGTTATAGATGTTTTATACTTATCCGTTTTTTTCTGTCTCTTTATAGTAAGCAAACTAAACATATAACCCAACATAAAATTACAATAGAGTTTTGACTTTGAGAAACTAGTTCGAATACTCATCCCTAGTACTGTATAAAATGTTAACAAGCTTGTCTTATGACATGTAACTCGCTTCCTTAGACACCCTAAAGTGATCCAACTGATTTAAGAAAACAAATTCCATGTAATAGATCTTTACTCTTTTATTTCTGGATAATAATAATATGAACTTCTCATCCAACAAAAGAATTTTTTTGTCCTGAAAAGGAGATTCAATATAGTGGTTTTCCTAAAGCAATAAATGAGACTAACTTCAGTTATAACAAATTAATGACACGTTTGTGTAAAACACACTTTAGAGAAAAAGGAGGTGCAAATAAGAAAGTTAGGAATATGAAATTTGTATTCACCCAGTTGGATCTTAGCTTTTATTTATCTTAATTTGTTCTCATATTAAATTAAGTGGGTGTGATTGTAATGCGACTTTTGGACGAATTTGTACAAAATAAGTTTTGGGTCCACTTCACCCCAGCTAGCAAAATGTTGATTTTGACACATTAATGATAATATAGAAAATTAAATAATTAAAATGCTGATCATCCAACTATTTTCCTTAACAGTCCCCCTTTCTTTGCCATACTTTATGATTAAAAACATCTGTAAACATGTTTTAAAGAACACAAAAGATAGTGTATATATATTGCTAATATATGTGAGGTAAAATTTTCAGTAGTTAATTAATTTCGACATATTGTTTGAGGCAGCTGATGGGGTTATTATAATTGAGTGAATCTTTAACTATTACTATAATTTACCAAAAATAATCCATCATTTTACTAATATAAAAATATTTTTTGAAACACTTTTTTTGAAACACCACTAATATAGATATATATATATATATATATATATACTCCATTCATTTTGATTTAATTATCGTTGTAGAATAATTTTTTTTGTTTCAAAATAAGTGTCATTTTATAATTTTAATGTAAATTTTATTAAGAAGATTCTCCGGTTTATTTTTCTATTGGTCGAAATATGGTTAGGTATATATGTAATTGTATTTTTATTTTAGAAATATATAAAATTATATGTTTTATTAATATGTGTGCATAAATCTAGAATGACAATTAAAATGAAACGGAAAGAATATATGTTATAAATTATGTCAGTACTAATAGACCGAGTTCCACTAATTTACGTGTATCTGGATGAAATGAAACGAAGATGGATAATCTTTGAACGAATTATTGTGCTGCGGTCGTCTTTTTCTTTATATGTTGCATTAAAAAAATACATGATCTTCACATATACTTTTCAAAGAAAGTGATCTTCGGTCAAGTAAGTAATCCAACTAACACACAAGAGGACAAGATGTTGCTTGTGTTGCCTACACTACACACTTTAGAGAAAAATGGGACAAAAGTCTACACCTGATTATTATCGAAATCTTGAAAAGTTAGTATTTTCTTACGATCGACTCATTACAGTTTTAAAACATCTTAACCTTGTTTTCGCCGTATACTATAAATGAAAAAAAAAAAAAAAACGAATCAAAGCTATGTAATATGGTGTGGCCAATGGTCTTGGAAAAATTCGTTGGTCTGCATCATTTCGTATTTTTTAAATATGCACTAAAATGTTAATGATTAGCCAGTGAGAACACAATTTTAATACATTTTTAGTGGGGTTTAGAAATAAGAGAACACAAGAGTGGAAAAAGTAGAGGCCAACACTTCGCCACTAATCACATTGGTTTGGCCAACTCCATCATTAAAAAGTTAAAATCTCTCCACTGATCTAACTTTCTTAACCTCTCCCAAATCCACTGCATCTAATCATACATATTTTAAAATCATTTCATATGCTTATCATATTAATCAAGTAATGGTTACAAGAAACCATTTACCAATAATCGCTTAAATACCTAGATAACTCAATAAACACATATATTATATACACTATACATGGTCTTGTAGATACTGAACTTCGAAAGTTATGAATCAAGTTAAGTGAGCAGTTGATACTAAGTGCATCCTATAATTTTGATATAAAAAGTTCCAATGGTAAGTTATGTTTTGATACACCTCTTTCTATGGAATATTTAGTTGAATAAAAATCTAAGTAGATATCATTTTGTAGTTAACTATACAAATCAAAAACTTAAGGTAAAATACAACACTAGTATAGTATAGTGTAGATAATTGATTGAAAATTACTAAGCGAAGAAGATTCATATGGTAGTGCCTTGTTGGTTGTCGAAATCATGTGGAAGCGAACAAAAATCTGACAGCGCAAAAAGAGTGGTCGAACGATACTTTTCCATGAAACTTTCATTCAATTCATTTCTTATTTTCTTAATTTCTGTTTATCTTCTTTTGTGTGTGTGCGCATATAGTTTTTTTTTTTTGTTTCAAAATAAGACTTTATACAATTCCTTCTAAGAAAGATCATGGTCTGTATTATTTTCGAGGAAGGACCCACTAATTTAAGATCTATTTGTTAGACCATCTCCATCAGTGGTTCTTAGAGAGAGGTTCTTAGCGGGATTTAAGAACCGGTTCTTAAATCCCGTTAAGAACCCCTCCCTAAGAACTCCTCAATGGATATGCTCTTACTTATCCAATAGAAAAAGAACCGAAAGAAAATAAATATATTTGTAAGTTGGATGCAAAGTGGAAACATGTCCAAGTGTGTTCCTTTTTACCGACCCAAAAACTATATTAAGTCTGGGTGGTCGGTTTACAAATGTTTTGCTTTCTGGACTTAATTTGTTAGCATTTATTATAAAAATAACATAATGTTTTATATATTATTTATTTGAATCTTTGATATGAAAGTCATACATATTTTTAATAATAAAATTCCCTGAATAAAATGGTTGTAAAACAACTATTCAAATAAAATATCAATGATTTTTTAAAAATTTTAAATTTATTAATGTTTATCATATTCTTTCTAAAATACAGTGACATAAAATGACAGATATTAACGTTTTGTAAATTGAAAAGTTTTTAATATAATTAAAATATTTTAATTTAAAAATAATTAAGTGAATTTATCACTAAAAATTATTAATTAAAATACTTATTATTCCTTATGCATTATTTAAAACTCTTATAATTAATTTATAATTATTTTAAAACAAATTTATAAATCCTTATATATTATTTTTCAAACTAATTTATAAATCATAAATTAATTATTTTGACATTATTTAAAACTTAATAAAACTTAGAAATATTAAGTTACTAGTGTTGAATCTATGCTACGCATGGAAATTTTTTTACTTATAAATAAAACTAAATTATATTTATTTACAATATAACTAAAATAACATATAGTACTTAATTTATTTTACCTGAAGGATATATATATATATATATATATATATATATATAAAAGAAAATATCAACACACTTATCATTAATTAACCACAAACATACTATAAAATAAAGTTAGATTTATTTAAATATTTTTACATTGATCTTAATTAACTTGTTTGATAGAAATATTAGTTTGAAGCTTTTTTGTTTTAATTCTTTATATTTTTCGCTTTCAGTATTTTTGCTTTATTTTTATTTGCAGTTTTTTTTATTAGTGACATTTAATATACTTAATGTATGATACTATAGTTTTAAAATTTATATGTTCTTGGATAAAGAAGAAGAATCATGGGTAGTGTAGTGGGTTCAGAAAAATAGTTATATGATTGTTTTTCTTTTTCTGAATTATTATTTTGGGTATAATTTTGATTTTCTTGATTTTTTTTTAAACAATTACACATGTTAATTTTTTTTTTGCTTGAGTGACTTATGAGTGACTTATGCTTCAATATATAAGAAATTTGATATATGACAATAGTGATATAAGAAAAATTGTCTTATATTTTGTCAAATATCAAATAATTTAAAATTTCTAAATTATATCAAATTATTTGTGTCTTATATTATTTATCATAGTATCACAAATAACCTTACACTATTTTACTCTAATTGAGAAAGCTTATAAATTCACTTTTAGACCTTATTATTTATTTTTAAAAATATCAAAATATTTATAAAGCTTTATAAATTGGTTATAACATTGATAATGTATACATATTTATAAATTATTTTTAAATACTTATAAATTTATTAATAAAATGATTTTAGTGGATTAACCACTCAACTATTTTTGAATTAAAAAAATCTTTAATTAAATTTTTAACATTATAAACTTTTAACTTACAAACTGGTAACGTCAACAGTCACAACAACATTTTAGACATATAGTATAAACATTAACAAAATTAAAATTAAAAATTATTTCATCAAATTTCATATTTGAGTTAAAAATTATTTTACTAGTTATCTTTAGTTAATGAGTTTCATCTACAAACTTACAGTTATCTATTATCGGTGCAGCAAAAATAATCAAAAAATAGCGTGTAACTGAAAATCTTAAAACAGAAAAGGTAATTAAAAAGAATATTCAGTTCAAAAAATTTAAAAGTTTTTTTTTTGAAAAACGGGATTTTGCATGTTGTCATACTGTCATGCACCCAAAATGTTGGGGCCGTAACTTTTAACCGTAATATTACTGTTAACACATTATTTTCTTATTAGCTGCTAAAATTCTTACCCAACAAATGATAACTAAATGAAGACAAAATGGTAGACAGAGATTGTTAGATTGATAAGTGCTAAATGATATATACATGGCCATAAATTGAACTATGAGGAATCAATTCTTATAATAAATATTAATATTGACTGATTCTTTTTTTTTTTTTTTAATATGGAAACATCTCTTATCTCTAGTGTCTTGTCTTAGTATCGATCAATGATGTAAAGAATGATTCTAATTCACAAAGAACGATCACACCTTCTGCTCGCTATATGCGCGACCTTGATGGTCTCTTGGTTCTGGATTACAATATTCCATCTTCTAAATAATTTCACTTACATGCTCTCAATTCAGTATCATGGGTAGTTATTACGATGTGTTAACTAAGTGTCATTTTATGGGTTGTTGTTTCCGGGAATATATCTATGTAATTCCAATTTGCGAAAAAAATTACACTGACATATCTTTAGATAATTAAAACTTTAATTCGAGTGCTTTCTACTAAAAAGCCATAACTCGTCAGCGAATTTTAAATGATAAAAATACTGGAGATTTATCACTATTCCAGCTAGTATAGTCGATTTTCTGTTTTTTTTTTTGTTTTAATAAATAGTACAATCGAAACCAGCCTTTCAAGTTGTGTGGACGAGATAAAATCAGACAAGGTGGAGCCGTTGAATTATGATACGAGAAACATATATAAACATGTTTGAACTTTTATCAAAAAAAAAAGAAAAGATGAAATGGTTGTCAAGTAGTTGAAATGCATTTATTAATTGCAAATTTGTTAACTCCAAAAGCAAAATGACTTCCGAATGAGGGCATCTCCTCACGTGAAGTCGCCCTCCACCAATCCATATTCCAATAGTTTATATATTTTCACAAACCAAATAGGAGTAGTATTTATTATATTTATCAAACCGTACTACTTTAGTTAAGAAATATACACATGCATATTCAAATATAACCTGGGATAGTAGAAACGAGGTATTTTGAACATTCTATAAGGTTTATGTAAGTTATGTGATCTTATTATGATATGTGTTGCGATAAGAAGTCCGACTTGCGAGGACTGAGGTTAACAAGGCGAACACATGATTTTTTAACATCTACCACATGTAAAGGTATAACTACTAACTAGAATAGTCTGGGACAGTGTGGTCGGGTGGTAAAGGGACGGAACTGGGACGCTAACACGTTTCAGGTTCGATCTACCTGCTTATTGTAAAAGTGGCATAGATTTATGTATGTGTCCATCTTTTTAATTTCTCGTCGTTTATTTAAGATAAGAAACGATTCTGAACTTTTCTTAGTTTTTCTTAGTTTTAACTGATTATACTAAGAATCGTCTCTTAAATAAGAGATATAATAACCATCTCTTAGTCGAAAAATGTTAAAAAAAAAATATCAAGAGTTAAGAACCTCAGTTAAAAGACCGATGATAATAATGCCCTAAGAATGTTAATATCATAAATGAAGTGGAAAAAGTTACAAAGTTGCTTCCTATACAAATGATTCATTGGCAAAAAAAAACAAGAAATCATTAGAAATCATATAGGAAGTACATAGATTTGAGAGTACAAAAAAACAGCTATGGCCTAAGAAAATACAGTGATATCATATATATGAGTTAATAACTTGTAAGATAACAGTCAGACCCATACAATAAATAGCATGGCACTCGTAACAAAGACACATAAACGATAATGGCCCCGACACGATACTCGACCTCCAAATCTTCATATTAATTTCACTCGTTTAAGATATATATGTCTTCGTTCCATCTACATCATCATCCAAATTTCAAATATTATAGGACTAACTCAACCTAGTGGATAAGTAACTACACGTACTAAAATCAATTATCCTATATATTTGTAGTTATTTTTTTCCCTTACGTACTAAAAACGATTTATTGATGTTTTTTTCTAAAACAATTTATTGATGTTGATAGTTGATTTATACAAATATAAATCGACAATATCATTTATTGATAAAGAGAAATTTACCTTTGTATTTATGTCCACGTGCTGTTGAAAATAAAATAATTTGAATGTATCACTATTATAATGTAAAATCTGGTAATTGTGTATGCTGTTAAAGATCTTTTAGTTTATGCATTTACGGGGAAAAATTTTAGCGTAGTTTTATGACATTTTATTTCAGATACCGTACCATTAAATAATCCCTACAACCTACTCGATTGTTGCCGATATATTTGACTTCGCATCAATAAATTGAGTTAAAAATTTGACTAAAACGACCATCGACTTAAAAAATAAATGATCAGTTCTTCTTATGATATAAACTTTATTCAAATCGTATTAAGTCGTTGTACATTTTAATGCAAAAATACCAAACAAAGTTTTATTCTGCAATATACTATCATTTGACATTTTATATGACAATACATTAATTTCTTAAACTTAAATTGAGAAGCAAAACAATCAGCTAGTCAACAAATACGAGTTGTTAGTTAAGAAAGTTGTTCACACTTGAAATTGTTGCCAAGTTCATAAGGTTTCTTCTTTTAGCCGTAGTTGCACATATGCATACACACAACGTAATCATTTTTAATAAACAAATCATATACTGGTCAGAGTTGTTCATATTGAACCGTGTTAGTTTTCTATAAAACTAAAAAAAAAAAAAAAGAATAAACACAAGCTCGAACAATGGCCGAACTATCCCAGCATTAGACCACGGACGGTATTTTCTCGATTAATTTGTGTTCTTTTTGAATTGATCATTTTAATTTACTAAACTCAAATTCGTGTTTGAGTTTATTCGGTATATCATTTTGCCAATCTATATATACAACACGAATAACCACAATTAGACGTTTTCAAACAACCTTTTTATTAAAAAGAAACGTTACTATTAGTCAATACTTAACTCTATTAATTTTATTTTTTTGTTAAAAAAAACTCTATTGATCTCGTTTATTTATATCGCAAAAGCTAAGGCACCCTTTACATTATTACTAAAATAAAGATAAGTGATGGAATTCACTAATCTATATACAGGACACGAGATCAAGGCAGATGACTCAACTTGCAATACACATAATTTTAAAAGAATAAGCACATAATCTGAAGAATTGTGTAATATTATATTTCAAACTTCAAACGTAATCGTATACTAAGTATTTGACTAATTACGCAACCAGGTAAGTTTCTAACTATTTTAATACGCATTTGCATTTAACTTGTTGAGTTCACACCACATATTCCTGACTCAATACGTATTTAAAATATCAGTTACAAAAAATACAAAAGAATATATATAATATACTTATTATGAATACGTAATAATTTCCTTTCACAAATATAAAGGTATTCTTAAAAAAAATTCACAAAATAAATTTTTTGCGTTTTTAGTATAATTTTAAATAATATTAACTATATTTTTTAACAAATCAGTTTATTAAATTAATATTGGGTAGTTTATTAAATTAATATTGTTTTAACTTTGTTAAAAATGATAATGGCAAAAAATGATTTATTTAAGATATAAAATTTATTCATTTTTAATATCATTCTTTGGTTCTTGAAAATATTTTTTGAATATTTTATTCAAATATTAAATATTATTATATTAATAATTTTTAAAATTTTAAATATGAGTTAAAATATTTAAATTTATTAAATATTATTAATTGATAACCATCAGAAATTTACAATAAAAATTTATAAAAAATTAATAATTATTATTTATTATATTTTAATAAAATAAATCTCTAAACGAATCTAATTTTTTTTTGACCAATATATGTTTCACTAAAGAGATAAATTAAATAAATATTTTAATAAATTAAAAATAATAAAAAGATTTTTCTCTAAAAAAATTATTCAATTTGATTTTTTCAAGTGTTTTGAATTTTATTACAAAGTCCAAAATATATTTTTGAAAATATTTTCAAAAATATTTTAAAATAAATAAATAGTAATTATGTATTCTTAAACTCTACCTTCAATTAGAGCTAGGAAGTAGGTTAAATTCACTCCTTAAATCGGGTTATTTTTTTTTATAAAAAACACACACATATAATTGAAAAATAATTTTTTATATATGCATTCGTCCATCAAAATATATGGATATAATGAGATATATAATTTTTTAATATATATTAGTTATTTAAAAATAAAATTATATAATATATTATTTAAAAAATTTGTAGATTGATGAATATTTGAAATCAGTTTTTGGTTGATCAACATCTGTTATGTTTTAACTTTTAAAGTAAGTTTTACCTACATTAGCATCTGCAACTCGAAATTTTTAAATCGCTTTACTTGTATCTATTCTATAGCACGTCAAACAATAATAGACTGTATATTTTGAATAAAATTATCAGATTATTTCTAGCTTCAAATCTAAATTAATTAATTTTAAAGACGTAAAGATATTTTATATTTTTAATAAAAAATATTTTGATTACTTTAAATCATATTTGTTATATTTGTGATTAAAAACAATTAGGGCTACTATAACATATTTTCCTTTTTAATATGTACTAAAAATATAAGGAAATATACCTTTTAGAAACATAAAGAAATACAGAACAATTAAAAATTTCTTTCAGTAACAAATACATTTCTAATCCAAAAAATCAACAGTAAAAAGATTATATTACAAAAAAGAAAATAAGAAGGCATAAGGAAGAAACGTGGACACATGGTTGCATGAGAAGATACTTCTCTTCTAAAGATCCCCTTCATCTTACTAGAATCTTTCCTCTTTCTCTAATCATATCCATAAACTAGCTCTCTCTCTCTCTCATATATACAGTGATGATATATACTTATATATATATAAGCACCCTGTTCGCTTCACTAAATTACAAAACCAGGAAAGAAAGAAAAAGTTTGTATTTCGCATTTCTCCTGTGATCTCTTTCTAACTAAATGGAGCAAGAACTACCTTCTACTACTAGAACCAATCCCAAGCTACTAAACCGACTCAACACTTATGTCGGTTCAAGCCGAGTTGGCAAACGGTTCAAACTCGCCGAACGGAATTCAACTTTCACGACGGAGCTCCGTGCTGGTACGGCAACTTTCCTCACCATGGCTTATATCCTCGCCGTAAACGCCTCCATCTTGTCTGATTCCGGTGGCACCTGCTCTGTTTCCGATTGTATTCCCCTCTGCTCAAACCCAACGATTCTACCTTCCCAGTGTACCGGACCGGGTCTCCGATTGATCCAACCCGACGTAACCTGTAAATTCGACCCGGTTAATCCCGGTTACGCCGCGTGCGTGGAAGGAATTCGTAAGGATCTAATCGTCGCCACGGTGGCAGCGTCTCTGATCGGCTGTGTAATCATGGGACTGATGGCGAATCTCCCTCTAGCTTTAGCTCCGGGGATGGGAACAAACGCGTACTTCGCTTACACCGTCGTCGGTTTCCACGGATCCGGTTCAATCTCATACCAAACCGCACTCGCCGCCGTATTCATCGAAGGGTTAATATTCCTCTTCATCTCCGCCATAGGTTTCAGAGCTAAACTAGCGAAACTCGTCCCTAAACCAGTTAGAATCAGCTCCTCCGCGGGAATCGGACTCTTCCTCGCCTTCATCGGTTTACAGAACAATCAAGGACTCGGTTTAGTCGGTTACAGCCCTTCCACTCTCGTCACTCTCGCCGCCTGTCCAACCTCTTCTCGAGCTTCGTTAGCTCCCGTTATCACATCGGCTAACGGAACCGTTAGTTTAATCGCCGGAGGAGCAGTTTCGGGAGATATTATGTGCCTTCACGGACGCATGGAGAGTCCTACGTTCTGGCTAGGGATCGTCGGATTCGTGATCATCGCTTATTGTTTAGTGAAGAACGTGAAAGGAGCGATGATCTACGGGATCGTCTTCGTAACGGCCGTTTCGTGGTTCCGTAACACCGAGGTAACGGCGTTTCCCAACACACCGGCGGGAGACGCGGCTCACGAGTATTTCAAAAAGATAGTTGATGTACACGTCATCAAACACACGGCAGGAGCTTTGAGCTTCTCAGGGATAAGCAAAGGGCATTTCTGGGAAGCTTTGGTGACTTTCCTCTACGTAGATATTCTCGACACGACGGGGACGCTTTACTCCATGGCGAGATTCGCCGGCTTCGTCGACGAGAGAGGAGATTTCGCCGGACAGTATTTCGCGTTCATGTCCGACGCGTCTGCGATCGTGATCGGATCGCTTTTGGGAACGTCTCCGGTGACGGTTTTTATAGAATCATCGACGGGGATACGGGAGGGAGGGAGGACGGGGTTGACGGCGATTACGGTGGCGGTTTATTTCTTTCTTGCGATGTTCTTCACGCCGTTGCTAGCTTCGATTCCGGCGTGGGCGGTTGGTCCGCCGTTGATACTGGTGGGGGTGATGATGATGAAATCGGTGACGGAGATTGATTGGGGAGATATGAGGGAGGCGATTCCGGCGTTTGTGACGATGATTATGATGCCGTTGACGTACTCGGTGGCGTATGGGTTGATCGGAGGGATTGGGACGTATATTGTGTTGCATCTGTGGGATTGGGGAGAAGAAGGTATGGTGAAATTAGGGTTTTTGAAAAGGAAAGTTGATGAAGAAGATAGTGATGATAATAATGGAGTTGTGAAAGTTAACGATACTCCTACGTCCGTTTAGATTTTTTCTATTTAACATTTTTGTTACTATTGATTTGTATAAGTGAGTGGAATGTTTTTTCGTACCTCTTGTGGATTTTAAAATGGAAATTGTAAAAATGGGGAGGGGGGATAAAGAAAACTTTTTTTCAATCCCGACAAGACTTTTCATGTTCAGAGAGAAAATTATATATTAGGATAGCACAGAAAGAAAATTGAGTTTGGTTTTTGAAATATTTAGTTTTGATTACTCCAATAGTAACCAAGTCAAACATTCCTATTATCCTATAAGTATATAATTACACTCAAATCTAACAAGAACTTCACTGAGAATGAAGAAAACATGGATCGATGGCAGGTTCAATACAGAAACGAAGAGAAAAGCAAGAACCCAAGGTATGAATCCAAACTGAATAGAGAACAAAATAACACTTTCCAGATAATATAAACCAAAAAAAGCCGGTAACAAAAGCATAACACCTCAATGCTTGTGTGTGTACAGTTATAATTCTTGATCTAGTACTAGCTGAAGCACTTGCTGTGTTGACTCACTTCCATCTTCTTGATATGTTTCCTAAGACTGGCACCCAGAAGCGGCCCTGGGACCAAGCAAAGGAAGCACCCGCTTGCGGCCTCAAATTTCACTGAAAAATATAATCTTTAAAAATAGCTTTAATTTTTTAAAAATATATAAAACCAGCCATTTTTCATTTTTCGATTACGGCCTTAAGTAAATACTAGAGTTGGACCCGCGCGCCCGCGCGGGTGTCATTTTGAATTTGTAAACATTTTACAATGGGGAGATTTTTATGTGTTATACTTATATAAACACCCTCAACTTTGTTGTTCAATGTGGTTAAAAAATTTCTCGTACTTGAGATTTTTCATTAAGTCTCATCTCTTTGACTTCACCGGATACCTTGCTCCTTGATCTGATGTATGTTGCGTTTATAAGTGGTTTGCTTTGTATTCACGGTTCTTAATCAGATCAGTATTTCTTTCTACATTTGCTTTTGAAAAGGTAGGTTAACTTGTAAATATTAAGTAAATATTTTGTTAGTTGTGATTCGAAATCATTGATATCGGCATATACTATTTAGAATTATTAAGTATACATTCATGTTTGGTTTAATCATCTGTAAAACCGAGTTATTTTACAATAAAGATTAGGTAAACATTATTTGCAAGTTTTGATTTCAAGACTATTCATATTTTGTTAGTTAATGATATTTTTGTGATTATAGGTTCGTTAAAATTGGAGAAAAATATTGAATGTGATTGAGTTTTGGAATTATTGAATTGTCTATTGGTAAGAATTGATCGATTATATTGCCTAATATAGGTTATTTTTTATTCTTGCGTGGATGTAGGTAACGTTTTTGGAATAATTTATTTTGGAAACTAATAAATGATATTTAGATTTTGTGAACAGATAATACCAAATGATTATAAATTAATTTTTTTAAAAAATATAATTAGATTTTTAGATAATAGAAAATTGTTAGAATAATTCTTGTTACAAATCAAACAATTGATAATAAAAACATAATAGTAAACATAAACATACATACATACAGTAAATTAATGGTTTAGATGAGTAAAAGTTACGTGATTGCACTTGGATGAGTTTAACAAATACATGATAGCACAACAATGTATATTACACCATTCCTCTTAAGAATTGTATATTTTGAATCTATTAATGTGGTTAATTATTTATATATTTTATTTTCAGTTTGCAGAGCAAGGCAAAAGGAGGCATGAGGGGAACATTTAAATTAAATTTGGTTTTGTTGGTTTACGTTTAATTTGTATTGCGCTGGTTTTGTGATGTCAACAAAAAACGTTAGATTAGGAAGTTAATAAAACTACTCCTCAGGCTAGTGGCATGAGGATGTAAATAAATGAAAAAAGTCAGGGTTATTATATTTTTGTACTTCAGTTTTAATATATTAGATATGAATCTCAAGACCGGCTCTGCTGGCACCATATGGTGTACCTCTGCAAAAACACACAAATTGGATAGATACAGATTAAGGTTCAATATACACATTTCACTTAGTTGTTAGCTCTTCTTACCAAGGAAACACACACGCTTTTGAGATTTTTCAACCTGTGAATCAAGAAGAATAGAAGTTTACCTTCACCTTCGGCATTGCAGCTCCATCGCAACCCGTCTTTCGATCGTGTGGCTCGAGTCTTGGAGTTCAACAGGTTTGGCTCCTATCATCCTTCCATCCGTCCCCGAACCGTATTGTGTAGCAGACTCATCAATGGAGGAGAGTGGGACGCTTGTGCTCCTTGCGAGGATTAACCGCAACCCGAAAAACAAGGATAAGGTCTGATCCGGAGTTGTGTCTACTAACCACTTGGTTGCGTCCTCTTTCGGATTCGAAAATAAGAATCCAAAATAGGGCAACTAAATTCTATATCGGTACAACTTTTGAACATAATGGCGACAAAGAACCTAGAAACTGTAACTAAAACATATCAAACGAAAACCATTTACACAAACGCATAGGGAAATTGCAATACATTGTATATAGATTATAGCCAATACTAAAAAGATATAAGTTTACATATCAATTAGAGCTTTATCTAATCAGCTATAATTTAATACTCTCTCTGTATCATTTTAATAGATGTTTAAGGTTTTTGCACAAATATTAAAAAAAATTAAAATTTTATATAATTTGTTTTGGTTATATAAAAAAACATTAAATAGAACAAGTTCAACCAATAAGAAAAAAATATATTATTTTGTAATTGGTTACAAATTTTAAATAACATTAAATTTTATCTTGAATAGTGAAAACATCACTTATTATGAAACAAAAAAAAATTCCTTAAAAAATATTTAATGTGATACAGAGGGAGTAGAGAAAGTCCACTAAATAAAGACCCAATAATTCTTCATTACAAAATTCATGTCAATCAAAGTTTATTTAATGGACTATAAAAATTAAAAATCCAATTGTAATAAATTTATATTACGGGGGTGACTGGAATAGGCATTATAAGCTGTGGACAACCATTTTTATTTCTACTACATTCTTTTTAAACAATCATGCTTTATATATAAAAGTTAAATTTAAAGACAAAATATTATAAAATAAAATATATTAGCTCTAAAAATCATTTTTTAGAGATTTTGTTCAATGCTTTAGAAAAATCTGCAGCAAACGAATATCCAAAGCCAAAGCTAAAAGTGTAAAGCATAAATCTTAGAACAAAAAACATAAACCACACCTTCAACCAATCAAACCCTATATTTACATGTCAAACTGGGTAAATCTAATGGGCTATAATCGAATATCGAAAGCCCATCAAAAAGGCCCAATAAGAAGAAAAAAACGTCGTTTTCGTCCGTGCGAAAGGTTTGTGTGACCATTATTGCAAAAACGTGATATTCTGCTGCAGATACCAATGTTGCATCACAGAGAAGAAGAACAACTGAACAAGTGATAGAGAGAGAGAGCAAAGCGATGAGTGTCGTCGGAAGCAAGAGCTGTATTTTCTCCCTGACGAGTCACTTCCGAGAAAATGATAAATCTTCTCGGTTCAATTCGATTAATAAACCATCGATTGATCCAAAAAGATTCCCCAGAAATCTGGGAGTTTCCTGCAAAATCTCAGGGAATGGAGCTGAGGAGAATCCAGGAACCAATGGGGTTTCTCTGAGATCTAAGAACAAGGTGGAAGATTACAATACAGCTATGAAGAGATTGATGAGGAGCCCATATGAGTATCATCATGATCTCGGTACATTTATATATATATATATTCCCCAAAAATCCAGACTTTCAGACCCAATCTAGTTATTTTCTTGTTTAGTAGCACTAAAGACTGTTACTTTCACTCTGGGATTGGGTCTGGTAGTATCACTAATAGTAGTTTAATTAGTCTAAACCGCGTGTAGTTTAGTTGTTTGAGTGTTTCAATTATGTTATTTTGGAAAGTGTTTCAGTGTGAATCCAAAGGTTGTAACTTTTAGATGTGAGAATGTTTCTAAGATTGTTTGTTTTGGGGTCTTTGATCTGTTTTGTTTTAGGAATGAACTATACATACTATTCTCTGCTTGACTATCAACCCAGCGTCGGTGTCTTCGGACTCCTGTATCTAGTGAACTTTGTTCTTCTCTTACAACGAATGTATGAGTTGAACGTTGTTCTGTTCCTGTAACTCATAACCCCTTAGCCAGACCTAAGGTAACAGTGTTCTACATTTCTGGAGCCTTAGGCAGTGTACTCTTCCGGGCATTCTCTTACATTTCCCTGCGTTTCAACTTATGGAA
This sequence comes from Sinapis alba, assembly GCA_012274485.2. NCBI lineage: Eukaryota > Viridiplantae > Streptophyta > Magnoliopsida > Brassicales > Brassicaceae > Sinapis > Sinapis alba. The sequence continues at coordinate 78,230 of MU106453.1, forward strand.
TCATATGTGAATGCTTATCAATTTGGGTTTTCTTGTTTATGATTCTATTAGGCTAAAGACTTTGATCCACTGTCGTTAAGAAGCCAGCTTGCGAAAGCTGTGTCTTCTTTGGAATGGGCGGTGTCAGAAGGTAAAGGGAGAGTTTACGTGCATTGCACAGCCGGATTGGGAAGAGCTCCTGCGGTTTCTATTGCTTATATGTATTGGTTCTGTGACATGAACGTAAGTAAAAGAAACTCTCACTCAACTTCACTTCCAAGAAAGTTTTTTAAAGATCTGATTCTGTGTTTTATAACAGCTGAACACGGCTTATGACGCATTGGTGTCAAAGCGTCCATGTGGGCCTAACAAAGGAGCCATCCGCGGGGCTACATATGATCTGGCCAAGAACGATCCGTGGAAAGAGCCCTTTGAGAATCTCCCTGAGAACGCATTCGAGGACATTGCAGACTGGGAAAGGAAATTGATTCAAGAACGTGTTCGGGCCCTCCGTGGAACCTGAAAATCTCAAGAGCTTATGTATGGATTTTGAATAACAAAATAAATGTGGACCTTTTCTATATTGTAAAGCTACTTATGATTACAAAACCTCTACTGCGAGTTAATTACACCTTGTTGTAATGAACTCATGTGCTTCTTCTTCTTCTCGTGGTTTACAATGCGTGAGGTATTGCTCAAGACTTGCATAAAATAATGTAACTATACTTTATAGTAGTTATAGCATTTGGTATAGTGATGGCACAACCCAACATTTGGTCGTACTCAACAACCATTAGCATATGTAAATGAATAAATGTTCTATTTTTGACTTCGAAATTAATCTGTGGTTTCTATATTTTTGGCCTATGGAGTCATGCTGTATTTTCTATTTTGGCCCAACAACCACATAGAAACTTGGTTTCAGAATCTATCAATGTATATATGTCTGCTTTCGACGCTAAAAAAGTCACATTTTAACTATATTCTTGATCAGGAACAACCATAAAGTCAAATAACTTTATCAAAAAGCCCATAAAGTCAACAAAGATCCACAGCATTACAGCAATATCCAATAAATGACATTCGTGTTATCTACAACAAAATTTTCAAATTTGGCTGAGCTAATGAAGGACACAAAAGTTACATATTCACACACACGTTATGACGTGTTAGTAATATAAGTGTCAGTGCATGTATGTGTGTACTTGATGCGTGTGTGTGACGGTGAGAGTGTGATCGTGTGTGGGGGAGGCTTGGGGAACAAGAAGAAGGACGCGGTCAAAAGTGCCGGTGCCTCGGCCTTTAATGGTAGCAGTTGGAAAATCCATTCATGAATTAAAGTGCAAGTAACATCGTTTTTAACTGTTTTCATTTAATATGTGTATTGATTTAAATCTCTAGACATTATTTTTAAAGTGACTGTTTAGGTGTTCTTACTACAATCATTCTAATAGAAAATGATAATATAATTTATTACAAATAATGAAATGACATTAATCATATCTAACTATGAAGTGACTACAATTATGGCACAAAATTTAATTATAAAATTCAAATATAAAACAATAAATATATGGTAATTACCATAATTAAAAATTATAAAAAAATAAATTAAATCTTAGATTAAATTTATTATAAACTTACACACTATAAAATTAAAAAATATATTAAAATATTCATTTATTTCATTAGTATTTTATATATATATATTAATGTTTATAATGAGAAATTATCCATATAGTAAAATTGTAGAAATATACTTATATTTTTTATTGTTAAATTTTTTACTATTTACGTTTTTGATTTTTAAAAAAAAATAGTATATACATGATACTACAATTAAGACATAAAATAGCAGAATATAAATTATATGTAATTAAAAATGCTTTATATTATAACATTCATAAAATTCAAAAATATGAAAATAAAATTTTCGTAAAATAATGTGTTTAATATTTCTAAATTACAAAATTATATTAAAATATATAATATTCTTTTAGAAAATTATGTCACTACCATATTCTTTATAAATAATATAATATTAGTTTTCAAAAATTACTGTATGATGTTAAAATTGTTGTAACTTGATCAATTTATTACAGATGTTTACATATTGACAAGATTTTTAAACATTTTAATAATCAATATATCATCATATCAAAGATAAATGAATATAAATATTTTTATTTTTATGGATAGTTGAGTAAGTAAATCTATATTTAAGTTTACTATTCAATGTAAAAATAAGGTTAGTCAAAATTTTAAATTATTGGACGGTTTTAAAGTTTTGTTGCGATAAAATTATTTTATTGAGTGATTAGCATTCGATTCATTAGATTTAATAAATATTTAATAATTTTTTTTCTTAACTAAAGTTTATTAAACTTTAATTTTTTAAAAAGAAATAAAATAGTGTACAATTATTTTTCTATAATTTTATCAAATTAAACTAATTTAAATAAAATTAGATTATAAATTTAAACTAAACAAAAATATAAATTATTATATTATAGTTTTTAAAAAATTAACAAACTCAAAAATAAATGTAATAAAAATATAATTTCTTATTTTTAATAATATATTTTTAAAAGCTATTGTTTTTGCGTATGATATCTGAAATTATTTAGTGAATGTACTTTTAAAGATTTTTGTTAATATTTATCTTTACGTTTAGTTTTTTTTTAATCTTTACTTCTATTTTAGTTGATGATCCCATATGATAATATTGGACTTTTCTCTTTAATACATTTCTTTAAAATGAGAATTCTTTAATATATAGGTAAGGATGATCAACTTTGAACCATATCGATATGGATCGAGTTAGATTGCATAAATCAGGCATTAATACCATATTCTTTCCGTTTCATATTACTTATCGTTGTAGGGAAAAATTTTCGTTTCAAAATAAGTGTCGTTTTAGAGTTTCAATGCAAAATTCATTAATAAAATTATTCACTTTATTTTTCTATTGGTTGAAATATAATTAAGTGTATAGGTAATTGTGTTTTTATTTTGGAAATATACGAAATTATATGTTTTCTTAATATGTGTGCATAAACCTAGAAGGACAAGTAATATGAAATGAAAAGATTATTAACTTAGATGTGTTTTTAACTTAAGATCAATTGAGAATAATTAGATGTATTTATCTATCTTATATAATTTATGTACTAATTAGATTCCTTCCAAACTTCTGATATGTAATATACAATTCCACGTTCTTGTTAATATCAGTCGTGAAACTCGTGAATATTATTCAAACTGTCAAAATTTATGAGCTTTGTATAATTGTATGCACTCCTAGATTTTTTTTTGTCGTGTATTAACTATTTAAAAATGTTCAATTAAAAATATAATAATAAAATGATATTTTAGTTGGACCGTAAACTCGAAAGGACTGCTTTCATTTTTCAACTCTATTTGTAGAGTGAGCGAGTCCCCGACACTTGCCGCGTAAGTTTTCCAACTCTCATTGACTTTTCTCTGCTCACTCTCTCTCTATATATAAGCTAAACACTCTCTTTGATCTTTCACCCACTTTATATCTAAAACCAAGTAGACTCATTACAACAACAACAACAAGAATCTCTTTCACCCACAAAAAGATTCTCCAAAAAAATGGTGAAAAGCTGCAGATCTATGCTCTTGATTCTCCTTCTCATCTCTGTCTCTCTATCGACGGCAAGAATCTTACCAGGAGAGTTTCTTCCGGTCATCGTATCCGGAGAGATAACTCCTGATACCAAGGCGGTGGTGGGCTGTGGAGGCGAGGCGGTGGATATAAAGACTGAATATTCTTTTATGCCTGAAGTCTTCGCCGGGAAATTTGGCTCCTTGGTGTTGAATGCTCTTCCAAAAGGTAGTCGTCCAGCGTCTGGTCCCAGCAAGAAAAGTCATGACGTCAAGACTTAATTAGATGATGTTCTTTGTCTGATCCTGTTGATTTTTCCTGTCCGAATTATTCTTTTTTCATATTCTTTGACAATACTTTTGAATAGAAAATCTTGTAAATGTTTATATTCAGACATTACAGTAGAGAGTTTTAGATTATATCTGTTTTTTTTTTGAATTGACATTATCAAGAATATTAGATTATTATCTTGTATGGATCTATCAAGAATTTTTGATAAATACTAATTAGCTTTACATTTCCTGTGATTATTAGACCAAGGAGGTCGTTAATCAACGCGCATATAAGTTCAACCAAAGATAACATTTTAAATTGAAAAATATGTAGCTTCGGGGTAGCTGTATGTTGGTTCCAAGCAAGAGCTCAAATCTTGATAGCATAACATAAAATCAACAAGGGGACCCAAGGAGTAAGAGCCGAATATGTAAATTGACTAAACGCGTCTCTTATGGTAAGTAAACACAAATCATTACAAACGGAAAACATTAACTGCAACACCTTACTATCATCATACAACCCGATATCAAAAATCAAGATCATATAGTAGTCGTAAAATAGAGAGATCATTGAAGTCTTGAAAACCTCGTCATCACGATGAAAATGGCAATGAAGCTAGCCTCGATTTGAGTTTCAATTTGAAAGTTTAGCACAAACATTTTAGGTTAAAATAACAAAAATAATAGGGCAATTCTCTTAAATAGCTATTTTTAAGTTTTTGTCACAAAAATAGCTTTAGAAAAATAAAATGACCAAAATAATATTTTTCTTTTTTTGAAATTTTCAATTTTTTTTTATTTTTTTAAAATTTGAAATCCTATCTCCAAACCCACCCTTTAACTCTAAACCCTAAAATCTAAATTAGTTAATCCTAATGGTATAAATGCATATAAATAAAAAAATTAGCTTCTAAAAAAATCTATTTTGATCATTTTCTTCTTTAAGAACTATTTTTGTGAAGAACAAACTAAAATGGACTATCTAAAGTAATTTCTCAAAATAATATGCAGTAGAAAGATAAACATCGCTGAAAATTTTATTCTTGGAAATTATTTTTGAAACAACGTGTATTATTAAAACTACACAGTCATTTGAGCCATCTCAAAGACCAAAGAGAGAGAGAGAGACATTGTAAAGTTTGTTTCAGACAAAACTTATAAAAACAACGCCGAGCTGGAAACTGAGAACTCTCTTTATGTTATCTTGTGACGAACTCACTTGCATTCCTTGTCATAAACTTCGCTTGCATATTTCCAGTTGATCACTTTCCACACGTTCTTTAGATAATCCGGCCTCACATTCTTGTACTGCAATAATTAAAATCGTGATTAACAAGTTTGATTAACCCGTAATCTTATTAGCTATCTCCCTATTTTTCAAGGGATAACAAGTGTTGTTACCTGCAAGTAGTAGGCGTGCTCCCAAACATCTATACCCACCAGAGGAACCAAGCTTGCTCCTTTTGTCACTAGTGGATCCTGAGATCAAACAGTCTTTTTCTTTAAATCTATCAAAACCACATGTATTTATGAATATCAAAGCAAACAGAGTCCTTTTACAAAAATCTATATCATGGATAGGTACCTGATTGGCGGTTGTGTCAACCACAAGCTTCTTAAGCTCTTTGTCTAGACCGAGCCACTGAATCAATCAAGAGAAAAAAAAGCTAGATTCAATGACCATGGTTATAAATGAAGCACCAAAGGCAACAGTGTGAACCAATGACAGAAAGGGTGAAACAAAAAATACTAACCACCCATCCTGAGCCTTGCAGAGCAGCACCTTCAGCACTCATCTTTTTCACCAAACCTTCAAGAGAGCCAAAGTGAGTATCAATAGCTTCACCAAGAGATCCCTTTGGTGGCTCTCCACCACCTTGCTGTTATATGTTATAAACACACACACACACCATTAAGCACAAAACAGTAATAAACAGAAAGAAACTCTTTACACAAGCTTACGTTGACAGGAGCAAGATTCTTCCAGAAAATCGAGTGGTTCACATGACCTGCAACAATAGATATAAAACCCTATTCAGTTTCATTCTCTAGCACACAAAAAACATTCCTTTCCCCAATTGTTTCTTAAGGAAACATTAAAACAACGATAAAAAAACAAAACTTTAGTTAAATCAACTAATCAAAACTCAAAAGGTCGCAACTTTAATAGTACCCTAATCTGCAATCCGACCAATCACAAACCAAACGACCAAACACAACAAAACCGAGATCGAAAAAACAAGGAAAAGTCAAAACACCTCCGCCGTTGAACTTGATGGCGCTATGCAGCTTGACGACAGTGGAAGCATCCCCCTTGTTCACAGCCTGATCAAGCTGCTCGAGGGCATTATTGTAATTAGTTACGTACGTCTGGTGATGCTTCTGGTGATGAATCTGCATAATCTCGCCGCTAATCGCCGGCTCCAACGCGCTGTAATCATAAGGAAGATCAGGAAGCGTGAAAGTCTGGATTCCTCTGAATCCCAGAAGCCTCGAAGACGTCTCCTTTAAGCCGGTTAGGGTTATTCTACTCGCTACAGAACGAATCGCCATTGTTGGTAGATGATGATGATGAGATGTTTTCGTTCTCTCCTTCCTCGTGGTTAGTGGTCGCTTAACATAAGAAATGTTTTTTCTAGTATAGATGGAATAATAGAGTCACTGCTTGTCACATAGTGATAAAGTAACAGTCATGACACGTAGACACTTATGTGTATGTTGTTGTAAAGTTATGGGCCGAGAAATTGGGCTAGTAAGCCCAAGGCCTTACGTAATTATTTTTTTATTCTGACAGCTTAAAAGTTAAAACACCTTTTTAATTCGAGGAAAGAATATATGAATGTGAATTGATGATGAAGATGATGATGATGATAATGATGACGACGACGAATCGCGAGGAAACTGTAAAGAAATGAAGAAAGTTGACTAGAAGCGGAGAAGTTGGATTTGGTTCCTCTTTCGTCATTCTCCGATCAAATCTACTTTACTTTCTCTAGCCCAGAAAACCACCGTTGTACCCTCCAGAAAACTCCGAGATCGCAGATTGAAGGCGAGTTTTTTCATTCAGTCAATCGAAATTGGCATTCAGGAAAGTTGGAGAGTTTGGTTAATTCGGGTTCTGAACTCTCCGATGGACAGTTTGAGTGACATCGATGGTGACTCTGAGGGAAGAAGTGAAGGAGGATCCACGTCCGATTATCGATTGTTGGGTCGGCAAGTTACGGTTCATCAGTTCATGGGCGGTGGCAAAGGCGAGTCCTTTCTCTGTATTTTCAATTTGGGTTGTTTTCCGATGAGAATTAGGGGTTAGGGTTTCTGATTTCACTAAGTTGCGGGGTTTTTATGTGTGCATTTATCATAGTAGAAGATTGAATTTTTGGCAGGTAAAAGTTAGGTTCTTGAATGATAACTAGATGGATTAGATCTATTGGCTAGAAAAGCAAAGAAAGGACACTGTTTTGTGAAGTTCTTAGAACCCCTGCGAGTGACGCTCAAACCATTTTTTTCTGTATGGTTTTGTTCTTTGATGCAGCTGCTGACTTGCTCTTATGGAGGAGAAGAAATCATTCCTTAGGGGTTATAGTTTTATCAACCGCAGCTTGGCTTACTTTCGAGCTCTCTGGATTGCCTATCTTATCTGTTTCTTCAGATGTGTTACTGATCGGGATCATAATATCATTCGTCCATGCCCAGGTTTCTGCTTTTAGGAATAGGTGCGCACTACTTCTCACCACGATGTAGTCCGTAATTAGTTGTTGTTTTTTTGTGACTGATCTCTACTTGTCTAAGCAGACAGGAGAATTCGTTACCAGAGCTTGTTCTTTCTGAGGAAATGGTTAATAGTGCTGCAGCTTCCTTCCGTGTAAAACTTAATCACTTACTTGTGATGGCTCATGATGTTACAGTTGGCAATGACTTTCGGCTCTTCTTCAAGGTTATGAAGCCAACCCGTTTTCCTGAAATCACAGTGACACTATCTTTTTCTGTTTGGAATCTGAACAATTGGGATTAATTGTGTTAATAACGGTCTTGACTCGTTCTCTGTATCAGGTGGTGATATGTTTGTGGCTTCTCTCTGCCATTGGTAGCTATATTTCCTTCTGCACTCTTGTTTATATCGGTTAGTAACTTACCCCCCATTCGATTTGCTTGTTGATCTTGTTTTAAATGGTTTACAACAAGATTTTCTGCTTCAGACTCGGTGAACCTAAGGTTTATGGTTTTATGGTGTGGACAGGGACCATCTTATCTGTAACAGTACCGGCTTTGTACAGCAAATATCAAAGCAAAGTAGACAAGTGTTGCGGGTTGATTCACAGGCAATTGTCTCATCAATACAAGTTAGTTGACGAAAATGTTATAAGCAAACTCTCGTGGAGCTTATCCAAGGATAAAGATTCCTGAGCTTTAACTTCGGTGATTTTGAAAATGATTTTACCTGTCTGTCTTCCTTCATAGTTTTCACTAGCTTGTTTTACCTCTTATTTACCATGTGTAGTATGTAACTAAAAGACACGATATCAAGGATGAATATATAAAGATGGTTTCACCGTTCAACTAATTTAACTGTCTCCACTCTTTGACAGTTGCTCTACAGTCAAAAAACAATCATTATTTGAATTATTTATATAATTTGCCTGTTAACTTCGTACTTTTACATTTATTTGAGCTGTATTCTCAACCGAACTAGATAAAAAGTGTGAGAAAAGTTTTGATTATGCAGGGGCGACTTTGGTTACCATAGTTTATGCTGTGAAGGAGTTGTACGATCTTCAGTTATACTGGTAGATTTCATTTTCTTGTTAAAACTAATTTAGGAAGAGGAAATTTGGTTTAGAAACACTTCAAACTATTTACTCCTCACTTAAGTTTATTAGTTTGTCCCGCTCTGGTTATCTTGATCTCCTAGTTACTGACGAGATTTGTCCTTCTTTTTACAAGATTATCTACAATTTGTTTTTCTCCGTTCAAATGTTGATATCTTAGAGGTGTGATGTAATACGACAAGATTGTTTAAAAGACAGATGAGGTCCTTACCCATTTTTTTTTTTTAAATTATGTTTCAATTACATATATAATATTACAGTCAAACAAATATAGTGTAATAAAAATATAATTATGTAAAATAGTTTAACTTCTTACAAAATTCAAACAAAAATAAATGTAGTTTTTTTTTCTTTTTATAAAATTTTAACAGTTGAATGATAATAAAAAAAAATGTTCTAAAAATTTAATAGATAGGATCCATTTTTTTTTTTTCTTACACTAGGACCCATTAGAATATTGAGCCGGTCCTGAGCAAACGTTGTAGCTTATTCCTTTTGCGATGTGGATGTAATGTATTTAAGCATGAACTAAACCAGACGTTTGTTGTGACATATTACAGATACCCGTCAAGATTCCGTTTATTAAAGTTGCCAAATTACTATGCTTCCAGTCTTCCACTGGAAGGTTGATTGAAGGTAACTAAGAAAACAAAGTAAGAAAAAACTTAAAACATAGGAAAAGAGTAGTAGCTGTAGCATGCTTGTAAACACAGGGAAAGAAATCTAAGTGGGGACAACGGTTTGCTGAACTTGCTAGGGTAACACTTAATTGTAACAAACTTTCGAATGAAAGAGATAACAGATACTGGGACGTTTACAAACTTAAGACCAAACCGATTCCTAAACTGGAATACAATTCTTGATCTACCAACCAGATTCCAAATACCGGAACCTTCTGATTGTTTTGGTGTCTTTCTAACCAATTCTCTACACTTTTAAAAGGTTGGTTTATGCTTAGGAAATGACTTTTAGCTGGCCGTATATAGTATTTGACATTTGTGGTTGGCTTGCGGGCAGCTCATACACAAAAATCTGTGAAAACAGCTGTTTGAAAACGTCAAAACAATCTTTCTATATGGAAATGGTTTAATGCAAATAATATTTCTAAAGATATCACAAATCTTCTTGTTGATATTAACTAAGATTCATGTGTATCTTTTAAGGACATGATTATTGTGGGTTTTTAGTTAAAAGTAAGAGACGGTTCTTATATTACGCTAAGAATTCGTCCTAAGGACCCTGCAATAATCATGGTCTAAGCTAACTGAGATCTCCCAAGATACAACTAAAAGTAAATAACAAAAGGATTACATGCCGGGCAAAGAAAGAAGATAAGCACACACAAAAGAAAAAGAAAAAAAAACAACGAACTCGTCGTCCTTAACGCGTTCAAAATGATGTCAGTTTTAGTTACATATATATGTTCACTTTAAAATAATCAGATTATATGATGATAAATTTAATTATTAAATGAATATAATCAACGAAAGACAGAATCAGAACCAAGGATGAAGTCGTCAGCGGTTGCGTATATCATGACATATTCGTTGTCTCTTCATAAACACATTTCACATGAGACCCTTTATATAAGGTAAACATAGTACACGCTGAAGCATAAGCAGCCCAACCGAGTCAAATTTTATCTCTACTCTTTATACTTTCTTTACAACACAATAACGAAAGATCTTTGATACATGGAGAAGAATACAAAGAAAGAAACGAGAAAAGGATGCTTTCCAATTCTCGGATGCATATATAAATGGAAGAGCTGGAAGACTAAGAAAGAAGAAAAATCGGCTCAAAAAGGTAAGTCACATGTAGTCCAATGATAAATCTCATGATGCTGCATTCACTGATGATAAAAAATGGAGAAAATGGAGTAGATGGAGTAACTGGGACAAGAAATGCAGCAGCAAAAAAGGTGGCAAGGAACCACAGCGCGCAATTATAGCTGATGAATTCAACAAAGTGAAGACATTTGACTTGAGAGAAACTCAAAGCAACAATAACAGCATCAAGAATGAGGCGAAAGACAATTACTTGCTCCACACTTTTCAGTCAAAATAAGAAAAACAGTCTGAAAAATCTCTTATAACAAAGTCAATCCTCGTACGCAAAAGTTGTGCAAATACTCTTTTATTCGTCTTGGTTGCATATCTACTTTATATTATTATTTTTGGATTTTTATTGACTTTTCAATTTTTTTTGTAATTTTTAGTTTTGCAAATACTCTTTTATTTGTCTTGGTTGGATATCTACTTTATACTCCCTCCGTTTCAAAATGATGTATATTCTAGAATTTTCACACTTATTAAGAAAACACGTAAATTTTGATAATAAATACATTATTTTACGTGTTTTGCTATTTCCTATGTTTTTTAACCAATCAAAATTCAGAAAACATAATTAATGTTTTTGAAATTTACAATTTATCATTATTACATGCATTGAAAATGTAAAATATGGATCTTTTAGAAACAAATTTTTTTTCTAAAACATGAAACATTCTGAAACGGAGGGAGTATTATTTTGGATTTTTTTTTTTTTTTTTTTTTTTTTTTTTTTTTTTTTTTTTTTTTTTTTTTTTTTTTTTTTTTTTTTTTTTTTTTTTTTTTTTTTTTTTTTTTTTTTTTGTAATACCATTCATAAATCATGGCAAGACCACATCAAATTCCCACAAACACTAAGAAATTGGTTTATTTATTTATTTATATTTATTTTTATAGATCAAATCAAATATTTGAATATTCGGTTAGCTACAGATCAAATTAGATCAGATAATTAATCATTCAAAGTATGATCGGATCAAAAATACTTTCAAAAACCTAATTGATGCCCACCACACGTCAACCGTCTAAGTACACAGGACAAGCCGTCCAAGTACATAGGACAAATATTCTCCATTCACAAGCATCCACGTCTTATTATAGCGTTTCCGTCTCTATCTCTCTTTCGTCGTCTACTAGGATTCTACAGTTATTAATCTTCTCAACAATCAAGAAACAAATCTGAAGATCAAAACAATATCTCATACGATCACTTTGTGGAAGAATTGCTTTGAGGAAATTGAATTCAGACACCAAAAAAAAGGACTGGAAATGTACTACTAATAGCTCGATATATCTTATTCATGCCCATCTTTTCTTAAACATCTTGTAATAACTGATGCTGATTAATAATAAACTTTTTGGCCGACAAAAAAAATCAAAATAGAATCCTAGTTACTTATTGCCTGAAAATGATCTTACAAGTTCAATGTACTTGCTCTTGTAATGATCCAGAGAGAAACAGAGCTCTCTTATAGCTTCCCTTTTCTCTTCCTCTCTTTCTGATATCACATTTCTCTGCTTCTCTACTTCATTCTCCAGCTTTTCAACTCTAGTTTTCAATTCTTCCATGACATTCTTGTCGGTTCCTGACTCATCATCAGACACAAGCTTAGTGTCATTGACACAAACCTGGTTCAAATACTGCTCCATTTGCTCGATCTGAACATCTCTTGACCTCAACTCTGCTTTCAGGCTATCTAACAACAAGTCTGCACCATTGTCAGCTTTCTCTGTCTTACATTCACTCAACATTTCATTCAGCTTCGAAACCTCGACTTCTGATACCTCTAAAAGCTCATGGCACTCATCGAGCTCGCGTTCTAGACTGTTGATTTTGTCACTTGAATCAGATAGCTTGCCCTCTAACTCACCCACCAATCTGTTTCTCTCCTCCAGATCTTTCAGTGCAGTATCGAGCTCGGCACTAAAGATATCAGCAAGCAAATATGCAGACTGGTTCTTCTTCTCAACCTCTGGTGAGAGCGTGTGGTGCTGAAGAGATGAATGAGAGACTCCTGACACCAAATCAAACTCCAGAGAAGGAGAGCTATCAGATCTAAAAGAACTCAAATCCGCCATTGAGACACTGTTTTTGTCTGAAGATGATGGTTTAGTATCAAAATTGAGGAGGCCGTTGAGAAGCTCTTGGTTCAAATGGTTGTAAGACTCACCAAGAGACTGATATAAGGTAAGAAAAATCTCTGTTGACTCAGGTTGACCATCTTTGATCAGTTTGAGCATTCTTTGGGCTATCTGAGACATCTCTGTAGATTCAAATTTATATGTAATAACCAATCAAGACAAAAGGGGAAACACAGTAGAAAAAGATCAGTCTATACCTGTTAAGAGTTCTGGTAATGACGAGGATGCATCAACAACATTCACTGATCCAGTTTCTGTGTAAGGATCCATCTAACATACAAACAGAGGAAAGTGTAACATGAGAGAAAACAGATTCTCAGAACAGTAGTAGTAGATTTGACGAACCCTAATCAGACAACACTGATGATTTTCTCCACGGAATACTCCATTGATCTCAAACAGAGAGAGAGAGAGAAATAGAGATTTACTGACCTGAGCTGGATTTGGATGAACTCAGATTTCTCGTTTACAGGGGAAATAATATGAAAGAGGATTTGAAAAATTAGGGTTACTAGAGACAGTGAAAACATAGAGAAAATTGGCGGTCTTGTTCCCACTCAAACTTTCAATCCCTCAAAACCCAACAGTAAAATATAGAAAATCAAAGCATTTGACCAAAAAGGCCCATGAAAAGGTTCAGTGATAAACAAAATTCAGAAAGGCCCATTAAAGTTTTAGGCTGTAGATTAAAAAGTACCGAGTCTTTCTATTAACAACTTTTTCCAAGTGTTATAAGTATCGGTTAGGTGGTGCGTAGAGCATCCACAATGGTGTATTCCAAAGTCCTTAAATTTTTGTTTTTGATTTTTATTTAGAATAAAAAAATAAAAATAATCAATCGTGTGTCGTCACGTGTCGCAAATAGTATAATAACCGATTTTTATTTAAAGATTTTAAAGATCAAATCCTTAGATTTTGGTAGAATCCATTGATTATTTAATTATTTTTTCGTTATGAATTTTTCTTAAAGACTCTCCATTACGGGTGCTTTTAGATATCTGCTTAATTGGCAAATCATAGTACGAACAAAACGAATTTTAAGATCATTTTAAATATTGGTCTTATGCGCCCATCCAATCAATAAACTTCTATAAATCAACTAATTGCCGTTATACGAACTTTTTGAACATTGATTTTATCTTTTAAAGTTAATATTTAATAAGTTTATTTTTAAAAAATGTGTGTTTTCAGTCCAAAGTTTCTGAGTCTTTCCAGGTTTGACACCATGATTAATATGATTTTTGGTTCCAACAAGAGAGAACAAGATTAGGCCATAACTACTCATATAAACCAATTTCAAAATAATATACGATCAGCCTATATGGGTCGAATATGCTACGGGTTATCCCACTTAACTTTTATTAGAGTTTGATTCGTACATCCATGCAAATATTTTTTTATTTTAAAAATATAAACTTGATATTGTCGCAAACGTTTAAAATATAATTTTATATTTTAGTATTATATATTGTGTAATTCTATAATCTTATTATTTATATCTTTTATTCAACATTATTAATATATAATTTTTTATATATTTTACTTTGTTATTAATTGTTATTATTACTATTATATTTTCGAGATCAATACAATAAATTTATAATCTAAAATAATTAAATATAGAAATTTATTTCAATATTTTTACATTTATACAATTTACATATATTACATTTTTAAAATTTATTTGATTATACTATAGAAAAATATTTGTTTAGGATAATTTATATCTCTATGTTGTGTTTTAAAAAATAAACTCTAGCATCTATCATTTTGTATAATGCTAGATTTTATAAGTAATTTCTATTTAAGTAATTTAGCTATATTATTTTAGTGAATTTTATACATAGTAACATTAATCATATTAATTTAGTAACTTTTAATTGATATATGGTATTTTGGATGTTATAGTATTAAGTTTTCTAATTGTTTGTTATTAAATTAACATTTCAAAATATTATTCTATTTTTTATCATTACAGCATATTTTTTTCATGTTGCTATATCGACATATGACTTTTAAATTATTTTTGTTACTAAATTAGTGAATTATTTTATAAAACAAATATTTGAAATATTTTGTAAGAAATTTATTGTTTTCTCTGCAAATTTTGTTATAATTAAAAATAAAAATTAATTTATAGTTAAAACTGATTTTTTATTAATATCTTTAATGGTTAAATTTAATAAAGTTTTCTATTAACATATTTTGTAGATAACACATGAAATGTTCAAATTAAAAAATTAGAAAAATCCAAAAAATCAGAAAATAAATATGAATGTCCAAATTAGTCACAAAATAAATATTTGAAATATAAATATGTATTTTAAATATTCATTTCTATATTTATTTTGAAATAGTTTTTAAAAATAAGTATTTAAATTTTCAATAAGTACCATAAATATTTAATTAATATATAAATAAATATTTATTTCTTATGTTATGCTTTTAAATTTTTGATTTAACTTCAGATATATCCGAACCGAATTAATATAATCCAAATCTGAAATGATATATGGTTACTTTATGAGTTTTATGATGTAATACAAATTATAATCAAACACAATGTGTTATATTTGAACACGATCCCTACTTAAAAATTTACTAGAATAAGATCTATGATGTGATATAATTTAGAACCAAAATTCAAAATACCCAACATGTATCGTAACGGGAACCCTAAAGCCCAAACCTAACTTAAAATGTGTGTTTTGTTTTCTTTAATTAGTTTTATATTTGATAAATATTTTATATGTTTGTTGGAATAACCTGTAAAATTATCTATCTATATATTATTATAAAGTAGACATTTACTCTCTTCTGGTTGAGACACGTCAACAATTTAGATGTTCACAACATGACACGTGTCTCTCTATATCATAATTTCTTTCGTTTGTTTTGAATGGGCCAGTACGTGTTGAATGGGTTTTAAGTTCTGTGAAATTCAATAACCAGATATCATTTAGTAGGCATCAATATTAACTGCAACAATTATTTAAGATTTAACAAGTTTGATCAAATGGGCTGCTAATCCACAAGATGAGCCCAACAACTCCAGACGTCATCTTCAAAACTATTGACGAATCGTTTCTAGGGTTCCCTTTCTTTCATTCAATGCATTCCTCTTTCTCCAGTCGGTGAAATTCAACTATAAATAGATTAGTCTTCAATCCGTAAAACTTATCATTTCTCGCAGTCATACAAACTTTGTGAGACCATAGTAGCGTTGTGTTTCAAGGCGGCCATTGATGCGGCGGATGATTCGGTTAAGGCAGATGCTTCTTCCTAGGCTGGAGAGACGTGATGAATCAAATGATGAAGGCATGGAAACAAGTCCCAGATTTACCAGAGGATGCTTCTCCACCAAGATAAAGGTCTGACATGCTCTTGATTGATGTAACGGTTGGCCTCCTCATCTTCACTCGACTTCTTTTCAGTTTCGGATTACTAAGAGCAGTTCTGACGTTTACAACTTAATAAAGTCAGTCAATTAGATTAGATCAGATTTTTTAAAAAAAAAATCTTGGTTAAACATTAAGAGTTTGGAAAATCATCAACCCATGTTTCGTTTTCTCATTTGTGCATCTATTTAGTGACAAAGTAACTAAAGCTTCAAAATAAGTTTCTCAATTTAATGAGATTAGAAAGGCAGGATATTGGTGACCTTAGTTAATATAGAAATTTCTATCTCTTGAGTGGTACAACTTCTTCATCTTACATCTATATCTCAAACAGCACACTGGAAGTTAATGGACTACAAAGACACTCACGTGACATCAGCAGTCCGTGGCACGATAGGTCACATCGCTCCAGAATATCTTCCACAGGAAAGTCCTCGGAGAAACGAGAAACAGATGTGTGCGGTTATGGTATCATACTTCTGAGCTTCACGTTGCTTGACTGGGTAAAAGTTTTATACTTTAGGTTCATTTAGGTGAAAGGATTGTTGATGATGCTAACTTTTTATTGTTTAGATGAAAGGGTTGTTGAAGGAGAAGAAGCTAGAGATGGTGGTGGATCCAGATCTTCAGACGAACTATGAGGAGAGGGAACTGGAACAGGTGATACAAGTGGCCTTGCTTTGTACGCAAGGGTCACCGATGGAAAGACCAAAGATGTCGGAAGTTGTGAGGATGCTTGAAGGAGATGGGCTTGCGGAGAGATGGGACGAGTGGCAGAAAGTCGAGTTATTGAGGGAAGATGTTGACTGAGTCCTAAACTTCACTCTGATTGTATCTTTGATTCTACTTGCAATTTGCATACTGTTGGGTTATCAGGTCCCAGGTAACCAAGTAAAAAAAATCATATTTTTATAAGGGTAGGTAGCTTTTTCCACCGTAAGTTTCTTTTTATTTTAATGAAACTGACATTGAAATATATCTGATTTTGTGTAAGTTGTGCTACAGTTCTATAAAAGAAAAAGAAATCACAAAGAAAACAAATTGTAAGATTGTGTAGTTATTATTTTTTTCTCGAACTGTTAAAAGGAACGTTACAAGCAACTTACAACACATGAAATATTGCAAACAAAGCCTGAAAAAAAAAAAAAAAAAAAAAAAAAAAAAAAAAAAAAAAAAAAAAAAAAAAAAAAAAAAAAAAAAAAAAAAAAAAAAAAAAAAACAAAACCTTACTTCCCGTGTGCTTTTTGTAGAAAACAAAATGTTTGGGTTGATGTTTCCTGGAAATTATGCGAATTTATCAATCCATCCAAGACAGGCAAACAGCGGCGGCCATGGTTAGATGCTAAGTATTTATCTCAGGAGACACTTGAAAATTTCAGCTATTATTCACCAACGAATACAACTACGGGTATTTGTTGTCTGTCGTGCTTTTCTGAAAAATAAACAAACATAATTGAGAATATATATAGAACTCTCCAACCAAATGGTTAAGAGTCTTATTAGAACGTTGCTATTTACTGCATCCACATTTACTATTTTCAAGTTTATATGAAACTTCCATTTATTGTATCCTATCTGAAACTTCCTGTAATTGCAGCACGATTAGCTCGACAAACCCGGATGCTCCTGCGAGCTACTAAATCGACACATATTGTATCAGGAGGTTAGTCACAATTAATCGTTTCTTCTGCAATTAACATTCTCAGTGCCCATAACTCACCAAAATTCGTTTACTTCCTCAGCTAAAACTCAAACATTTAAAAGACGTGGAAGAGAAAGAACACATCAATGTTGGCTGTTTTTAATACAACAACGCTCATACAACAAAACTCACATAAATAAAAAAAAACATTTCCATTTATACAAATAATTATAATAACAAACATGAATGTCTTTCCATAAAGAGAGCTTTGTTTATTGGTTTTCTATTCCGGTTTGGTTATTTAGACCACGTAATACTACGGTAATAGTCATTCGTTGCAAAAAAAAAAAAACAACAACAAGAAACATGAATGTCATACGAAAAACTAACAAACATAAATGTTGTTAAATAAACTATTATGGCTCTGATGTCCAAACCAAATAAAGCATGAATTAAGGACAATATATTATAAGATGTATTATGTGGTCAATGATGGTTCAGACGCTCAATATTCTAACATCCTACATAACTAATTAAACATGGCATAGAAATAATTGTTCACAAATGATATAACCAACCCTGTTGAAGTTAAAAACAAATATCAATCTAGATATTTAACAAAATCCCGCGCGAAGCGCGGGCTAACCCTGGTACTTATAAAAATATTAATAACACATGTTCCATCATATCATTAATTATTATTAGTAGCTAACTATTAATTGATTTTATCAAATATATATACATATATATCTCTAATTTAATACTCTATCTATAAGAATTATATTATTATATATATATATATATATATTATTGTATTTGGATTAAAGTACAATAGTATATATATTATAAATTAGTAAGCGTGTATAATTCATTTAATATTAATAAATAAAATATAATTGATTAGTTATTCAAATTTGGAATTAATATAAGTTAAATTCATTATTTAATAAAATAATATATTAGTTATTTGGTTCCTTAACTTTAGGATGGGTATATATTTAATAATACTTAAGTTAGGTATAAATAGAAATAATAAGAATTCTAGTTAAATGTAATGGTGCAACCTAGACTATTTATAAATAGATAAAAAATTGTGTTTTAGTAGTATTAATTTAGAGAAATATTTTAGAATAGCCTTTAAAAAGTTTTTGTCACAAAATAGCCTTCAATGAAGAAAATGACCAAAATTTTCATTAAAGAGGTAAATATACACTTATATTCGTAGGGTTAACTAATATATACTTAGGGTTTAAAGTTAAGAGCATCTCCAATGTATTACTGCATTTTTTACTCCAAATTGGTGCAACACCAAAATGAAGTTAAGTTTTACTCCAATGTATTACTCCATTTTACACTCCAAAAATATTATTTTTAAATTATTCTATTTTTATTTTATTAATAATTATAAATAATACCTTATACTTATAAAAATTTACAAACTAACCCCAATTATTTATGTTTACAATATTTTTTTGAAATATAAATTATTTTATGTAAAATTATTAAATAATCCTTTGTGGAATATACTATTTCTTTCATGTTATTATATCATTTTAAATATTATTTAAATTAAAATAAATATATTAAAGATTCAAAGGACTATTTTATAAATAAAAAAAGTCTAACTCCAAAATAGAGTAATATGTAAGATTACTCCATAAATGGAGTAACCCTAGCCATTACTCCATTTTGGAGTTGAAAATGAAGTGGAGTTGGAGAAGATTTTACTCCATAATCATGTTTGGAGTTAAAAATGGAGTAGGGTTGGAGATGCCCTAAGTGGTTGGGTTTTGAGAGTTTCAAATTTTAAAAAATAAAAATAAAATATTAAAATTTTCAAAATAAAAAGATGCTATTTTGGTCAGTTTTTCTTGAAATTATTTTTGTGATAAAAACCTAAAAAGAAGCTGTTTGAGAGAGTTGTCCATTGATTCATGTACACACTTCTTCACTACTTAGTATTGAATATATCTTAAAACATTCGTTTTATAGTAGTTTAAAATAGAGAAATACTCTATAATAGCCCTAAAAAAATTTGTCATACAAATAGCACACAAAGAAGAAAATGACCAAAATATTTTATTAAAAAAGTAAATGTACACTTATATCCATAGGGTTAACTAATCTAGACTTAAGGTTTAGAGTTAATGGGTGAAGTTTTGGGATTACGGTTTAAAAAAAAATTTAAAAACTATTTTAGTTATTTTTTTTGATTGATGTAACAAAAACTTAAAAATAAATTATTTGAGTAAATTACCCTTTAAAATATAAAGGAAATGAAAAATTTGAATGTAATTCAATTAAAAAAAAGAATGTAAAGATGTTCTCCAATATCAGATTAGAAGCATATGACTCTTTATCTAGAGCCATTGTTCGTGAATGGCAAGATAGGCAAGTTTTAACAGTTCAGCCACGAAATGCGAGTAAACCCCAACTGCCAAATCCCACTGGTAATACTCTCAGATCTGACGCTGCTTGAAGTTCGACGTCGACGCAAGCAGGGTTAGGATAAGTGTTAATGCAAAGGGAAACATCATCTACTTTCTTAACCGTTAAAGTAAATGTATCCTCCTCACTGATGGTGGAGGGGTAGGCATTACGTGAAGTACTACAGAAGTGTGAGGAGTTGGGAGTCAAAATTGTGAACATGGAGTCCAACTCGAAGAACCTCATCAACAACATCCTTAACAACAATGTAATTCCTGATCAATTGTATAAAGTTGTAGCAGATATTTTAATTCTCTCGTTTGTGTTTGATGTTATCTCCTTTAGATCGATCTCTAAAGAAAAAAACAGTGAAGCATATTGGCTTGCAAAACAGATTTTAGGTGTAAATGAAGCTTTAATGACCTCCATCTAACTACTGATGAATGAAGTTTATGTTTCAAAAAAAAAGAATGTAAAGATGTTTCTTGGTTATGATATAAAACTAACTGTTGAAGTATATAGTACTCCACAATGATTGAACAGTTGTAGAAGAAAAGATATGCGCGTCACTATACACACTATAAGAACTTTTGAGACAAAGGGACATGGCTTTTTCCACTACCTCCTGAACTATTTGTCTGCATGTATTATATACTTATGTTTAATTGACATGTTATTGGAGTTAACTTCTAATCAAACAGAAAACTCCCAGTCGTTGCTTTCGCTCTTTTCTCTCTCCACTTTTTGGGTTTCCCCTAAATATACAGCCTGATGATGCTTAAGCGGTGAGAAGTTAGTAGTATATGGTAATCTTTTTATTTTACCGAAACAAATATAAAAGGAATTTTGCTCTAATGTCTACCAAAAAGAAAAAGAAAGTACTTCATAATCAAAATGAATCTGATTCCCTTGTCCACAAAGACTCTGACAATTGGCAAAGGCTTTCTTTTTGCACATGTCTCCGCTGAGGCCATTTCATATGTCACCTCTCACACTTATTGCACTTCCCCACGCTCCTCTAAATATCGAAAGTATCTAATGCAGTTGAAAGCACGTAAAAACATTCAAGAAAACATCTAAATTCACTATTATGTTGAAAATATGAATGTATACGTAAGCGGAGATTTTGTATTATCTAATCAAGAAATTATATTTTGGATTTTGTAACGTTCGCTTAGGCGGATTATCCGGTCTTTGAAGACTACACGTTTATTGGTTTAAAAAATCCTTAAAACTGGTTAAGAGGAGAAAGAGTTAAAAGAGCCATGTGTAGGAAAACCTCATAACAAGGAATATATATTTGCATACTAGAATATTAGAAGAGAAATATCTTAGAATAACTTTAAAAAAAAATTTGTCCTAAAAAAATTTTAGTCACAAAATAATATAAAAAGAAGAAAATGATCAAAATGTTTTATTAAAAAGGTAAATATACATTTATATCTTTAGGGTTAACTAATTTAAATTTAAGCTTTAAAGTTAGAGAATATGGTTTTGAAATTAAGATTTTAAATTTTTTAAAATAAAAATAAAAAATTAAATTTTTTAAAATAAAAACAATTATTTTAGTTCTTTTTAATATTATTTTTATATTTTTATGACAAAAACTTAAAATAGTGTTATTTACAATCATCGTAAGTCATGTACGTCGTTTTCATTCACACGTTGGTTTGTCTAGCATAAAAGTTGAAAAAAATAAAANTAGGCGGATTATCCGGTCTTTGAAGACTACACGTTTATTGGTTTAAAAAATCCTTAAAACTGGTTAAGAGGAGAAAGAGTTAAAAGAGCCATGTGTAGGAAAACCTCATAACAAGGAATATATATTTGCATACTAGAATATTAGAAGAGAAATATCTTAGAATAACTTTAAAAAAAAATTTGTCCTAAAAAAATTTTAGTCACAAAATAATATAAAAAGAAGAAAATGATCAAAATGTTTTATTAAAAAGGTAAATATACATTTATATCTTTAGGGTTAACTAATTTAAATTTAAGCTTTAAAGTTAGAGAATATGGTTTTGAAATTAAGATTTTAAATTTTTTAAAATAAAAATAAAAAATTAAATTTTTTAAAATAAAAACAATTATTTTAGTTCTTTTTAATATTATTTTTATATTTTTATGACAAAAACTTAAAATAGTGTTATTTACAATCATCGTAAGTCATGTACGTCGTTTTCATTCACACGTTGGTTTGTCTAGCATAAAAGTTGAAAAAAATAAAAATATGTAGCGTTACAAAAACAAACCGAAAGTTAAGGAGATATTGAAAAAAGGAAAAGAGAAAGAAAGACGCTCGCTGAAAAGGAGGTGATATCTTCATCTTTGTTTGTGACATTTCTCCTTTTCCCCCTTCTCAATCAGTGGTTAATTATTTGCACCTAATGGGTTGCCTTTATTTTGTTCAAAAGTCTCAATTCTTTTCATTTACAATTTGATAGTTCTACATAGATATCATGACATACGTTTTCTGACGTTACTGATATTATTAACATACGTTCAACAATTTAAATAGTTTCGAGTTTTTGAAGTAGAAGGTAAAACTAGAAGGCCTTTGAATGACACCCATTTGTTAAGACCAGAGAGTGTTCAGTCAGTGTAAGAGAATTATTCTTTCTTTTTAGTAGCGAGCCATTGAACTGGTCAATGAACGTTATAGTTTTTACGTTATAAACATTTTTTTGTATAAGTTAGAAACTTGACCAGAAAAAACTAGTATTATCCTACATAATTAGTTTTAATCAAAATATAAATGAATCCTAGCACGCACGGGTCATTACAATATATCTATAATAACACGTGATATACCTGATATCTATGTAACATTTTATAATAACGATTAGTATAAAATCGATTACAGCTATAAGATACTAGATTATCTATTGTGAGTCGAGATTTAGAATCAATATTTACGTACATACGTCCTTCTCAACATCATGGCTATCGTAAACCTCGAAATTAACATACACATTAACGTGGAAATCCTGCTCAAGATTCAAAGCTGTTTAGTGGATATAAACGTGTAACTTGTGCGAATAAACACACAAATACAAACTATAAAAAAATAGTCAGCGCAGACAATTATTACTCATTGACTATCCCAACTATACGAAGATGCAATAAACCAAGTGACCATATATCCACTATCTAATCGACAAACATAGATATTATAACCATGCGTTAGTAGTTGGATGATACATAACGTCCCACAATAATTCTAAAATTATGGATTTGAACCTGCTGGTTTTAAATTACTCTAACATGTGGTTACGCGGATATAAAACTATATTTTTGACTTTATTTGAAAATCCGGAGAGAAATTCTATCTGTAAATTGCACATTTTCTTATAAATTATTCTAGGTTTTGGTCTGAGATATCCCAAATTTAAAAATAGATATTATATGTATAACTATAAGTATATAGATATAAACTAAAAACTTCTTCTTCCTTTAATTCTCTTAACAAGCGCAAATTTGAGATGAATGATTGCCACATAAAGTATACGTTTGCAAAAGTATATACATAAAGAAAAAAGAGACAGCTTAAATTGTACAAAAAAACACAGTTAACTTGATGGTAAATGGTTATTCGTTTCGATAAAATCTTAAATCTTTTTTTTGGAATATATTTCCAGTAAATCACTTTTTAGTTGCTTTATTCTATTAGGTATTTTACCAAATGACTTATCAGTTGTTCGATTAATTGTGTTAAAAAAATGTTCAATAAGCTGCAGAAGGAAAATTGCCCTAGAAATTCTACTTAAGTTGCATTCTATTTGTTATCAAATTTCTGTGAGAAATTTTATTTTTGTCCTTCAACTTATGATATAATACCATAACTAGATAAAACTTCTATGAAAAGTTAATAGATATTGGTCGTTTCATAAGATTAAAATAATTACTGATTAATATTGAAACGTTACAGTAAGAAAAAAAAAAATCACACTAAAAGGGAATGGGAAGAAGCAAATATCTATCTTCCACTATGTATATGCTTGACATATGTGACAAAGACCCCCCAAGAAAACACCCACAGCACATAGCAGAAGAAAACCCATCAAATCTCCGGCGTAATCCATGGCGGAGGAGAATCAAGAGGAACCCCTAGTTTTGCAACCAAGAACAAAACCACCACACTTTGTGCTAATACACGGCATGAGCTTAGGATCATGGTGCTGGTACAAAGTCAAGTGTCTCATGGAAGTCTCTGGCTTCACCGTCACTTGCATCGACCTAAAATCCTCTGGTATCGATCCTTCCTCCCCTGATTCTCTAACTTCTTTCGACGAATACAACCAACCACTCATCGACTTCCTTTCCTCCTTGCCCGAAAAAGAACAGGTCAGACACACACACACAATGTTTTCTTGAATCCGAAGCAAACTCACTCTGTTTACTCTGTTTTATGTTTTGTAATCAGGTGATACTTGTGGGTCACAGTGCAGGAGGGCTTAGCGTAACGAGCTCGATACATAGATTCCCTAAGAAGATCTCTCTAGCTGTTTATATTGCAGCTACAATGCTCAAATTAGGGTTTCAGACCGATGACGATTTGAAAGATGTAATAAAATAAAAAAAAACTTTGTCAAATGAAGGTAACTTGTGAGTGACGTTTTGTTGTTTTGTCACAGGGAGTGCCTGATCTATCAGAACATGGTGATGTCTATGAGCTTGGTTTCGGTTTAGGACCAGAGAATCCTCCGACCAGTGCCCTTATCAAACCGGAGTTACGACGAAAGCTACTTTACCACAAGAGTCCTCAACAGGTTTTCTATGCTTCAAACCAGATAATTTTATACACAACTCAGTTCTATTGTCCTTATACTCTCTGTTTTGATAATGAATGTCTTCAAGGAATGTGCTTTGGCTGCATTACTAATGAGACCAGCTCCGGTTCTGGCGCTAACGACAGCAAAAGTTGAAGAAGGACAAGAAGTGGAGGAGTACGTGCCGCGCGTGTACATCAAGACTTTGCACGACCGGGTGATGAAACCGGAGCAGCAGGAGGCGATGATGAAACGGTGGCCACCGAGACAAGCTTATGAAGTGGACAGTGACCATTCACCTTTCTTCTCTAACCCTTTTGTGCTCTTTGGTTTACTCATCAAAGCTGCCGTTTCTGTTGGTGTTCCACTCTCTAAAAATATTTAAGAACAAAGGATTGTGTGTTGTTAACCGGTTTGATAAAATATTTAATAAAGAAGCAAATTGTTTATTCTACTTACCAATGGTTCTGTTCAATTTTATCTTGCGTCACGAAAACTCAATTTAGTTAAATGTTCAGATTTAATTTGGATTTTAATAGTTTAGAGTCTTTACACAATCAAATGAGTTTTAAATTCGTAACTACAATTTGACAATTTAGTTCCGGTTTACGTGTTAACCGTAGAAATGGTAAATGGAGTAAAGAAGAAAAGAGTGTAAGTAGAGAAGACAGTGTGAAGGTGACGGTGTGAAGTGGTTGCAGCTTGCAAGCAAAGCTAACTTTCCTCCATAAATCTCTATCTGGAGAAGCAGAGTGAATGTAGAGAGAGAGAGAGAGAGAGAGACGGTGTCTTACTCTTACAATACGAAGGAGAAACGTGAAGCTGATGAGTAACGCAGCTGGTGAGCAGACATGTCAGATATGTACTGAAAACATTGGAAGAACTGAGAATGGAGATCTCTTCGTGGCGTGTGATGTCTGCTCGTTCTCAGTTTGTAGACCTTGCTATGAGTTTGAAAGAAAAGACGGAGACCAGTCTTGTCCTCAATGCAAGACCAGATACAAGAGACACAAGGGTACACATTTGATTCTTCTCTATCTCTAGTCTTTGTTTTTTCAGCATCCATATATCTTCTGTGAACTTAGACTTTGATCATTGTTATTGAGTCTAGGTAGTCCTGCCATTCCTGGAGATAAAGACGAGGATTGCTTTGTTTTTGACGATTCTAGTGAGTTTAGTTTTACAGAAAACTTACATAAGGAGAAGATATCTGAGCAATTGCTTGGGTGGCATCTTACACGTGGGAAAGGGAAAGAGATTGAACACTCTGATTCTGACAAAGAGGTCCCTCTTCTCACTAGTAGACAAGAAGTAAGACATTATGGATATGATTTTGTCTTTCTGCTTATTGATAGGTTTCTGGAGAGTTTTCTGCTGCTTCACCTGAAGGCCTATCTGGCGAAAAGCGGCTTCCCTATTCATCATATCTCAACCAATCACGTAATTACCCCCCTTTTTAAACTGTTTAACCAACATGTATACATAGTCAAGTAGTCAACACAAACTTTGCTGCATTGCCATTCCAGCAAGCAAAAGGATTGTGGATCCTGTTAGAGATAATCTTGGTTCAACCGTACTAGGCAATGTAGCCTGGAAGGAGAGGGTTGACGGCTGGAAAATGAAGCAGGAGAGTAAACCCAGTCCTGTAAGAACTCAAGCAGCTTCCCAAAGGAGTGTATGTGATACTGATGCCACCAGTGATGCCTTCATTGATGAGGCTTTACTGTGAGTACCAGTTTTTTCTTTGTTATCTCTTTTGGTCCTTTAAGGGTATTCATTGTTACTGATGCTACTTTTATCCACTCTTGACACGGCTCATTGTACAGGAATGACGCAAGGCAGTCTCTTTCAAGAAAAGTATCGATTCCATCATCACGGATAAACCCTTACAGAATGGTTATAACACTGAGGCTCATAATCCTATGTCTATTCTTACATTACCGTGTCACAAACCCAGTGCCAAATGCATTTGGTCTATGGCTAGTATCAGTGATATGTGAGATATGGTTTGCTATATCTTGGATTCTTGATCAGTTCCCCAAGTGGTTCCCTGTTAACCGAGAAACATACCTCGATAGACTATCTCTAAGGTATGTTATATCTACTCTGAATCTCTAACTCACTGCCTTGTGTCTTTTATCTTTTTTTGTTTGCTGCTAATCCTTAACTTCATTACAGATACGATCGTGCAGGTGAACCATCACAGTTAGCAGCTGTGGACATTTTTGTGAGTACTGTTGACCCCTTGAAGGAGCCACCTCTGGTGACAGCCAATACAGTGCTCTCTATTATGGCGGTTGATTACCCGGTGGATAAGGTGTCTTGTTATGTTTCTGACGATGGTGCTGCCATGTTATCATTTGAGTCACTAGCAGAGACATCAGAGTTTGCTAAAAAATGGGTACCTTTCTGCAAGAAATATAGTATTGAGCCTCGAGCACCAGAATGGTACTTTGCTTTGAAAGTTGATTACTTGAAGGATAAAGTTCATCCATCATTTGTCAAAGATCGCAGAGCTATGAAGGTAAGTTTGTTTGTATGTAGTTACCTTTTGGCATGCTATTATATTGATTATGTGTTATATACATGGTAGAGGGAGTATGAGAGATTCAAGATCAGAATAAATGCACTTGTTTCCAAGGCTCAGAAAGTCCCTGGAGAAGGTTGGGTTATGCAAGATGGTACACCATGGCCTGGAAACAACACAAGGGACCATCCAGGAATGATCCAGGTAGAGTGAGAATAGGAATGTTAGGATGCATGGTCCTTTGGATACTAGAAGTGAGACTTGATGGTCTTATTTATTGCAGGTTTTCTTAGGACAAAATGGTGGACTTGATGCAGAGGGCAACGAGCTTCCACGTTTAGTCTATGTTTCTAGAGAAAAGAGACCAGGTTTCCAGCACCATAAAAAGGCTGGTGCTATGAATGCACTTGTAGGTTTCTGATCAATGAAGGTTTCTACTTCTTCTATATTGACATCTAATGAACAGTATTCTCTCTTCACTTGAACAGGTTAGAGTTTCAGCAGTCCTAACTAATGGACCATTCGTATTGAATCTTGATTGTGATCATTACATAAATAACAGCAAGGCCTTGAGAGAAGCTATGTGCTTCCTAATGGACCCAGACCTTGGGAAGCAAGTGTGTTATGTCCAGTTCCCTCAGAGATTTGATGGCATTGACAAGAATGATAGATATGCTAACCGTAATACCGTCTTCTTCGATGTAAGTTGCACTTTCCATAATTTATGTCATCTAGCAAAAAATGTCATCAACTTTAGCATTATGATGATATGCTCTTCAGATAAATTTGAGAGGCTTAGATGGGATCCAAGGACCTGTATATGTGGGAACTGGCTGTGTTTTCAACAGAACTGCATTATATGGTTATGATCCTCCAGTTAAACCAAAACACAAGAAAGCAAGTTTGTTATCTAGACTTTGTGGAGTATCTAGAAAGAAAGATTCCAGATCTAAAAAAGTCTCTGGCAAGAAGAAATCTGGCAAGAACACTGACTCAACTGTTCCTGTATTCAACCTTGGTGATATAGAAGAGGGAGTTGAAGGTAAACTTGTTTCTCCTTCTCTTTCAGTTCCCTGTTTTACTAACATGCTGGTTTTGATATTTATACAGTTGGTTTAACACAGAAATCTCTTGAACTGTATCACATTTTGCAAAACCAGGTCCTGGTTTAGATGATGACAAGACCCTACTGATGTCGCAAATGAGGCTGGAGCAGCGGTTTGGACAATCAGATGTATTTGTTGCTTCAACACTTATGGAAAATGGAGGTGTTCCTCTCTACGCTACTCCAGAAAACCTTCTCAAAGAAGCTATCCATGTCATTAGCTGTGGATACGAGGACACAACAGAGTGGGGAACTGAGGTATTTACCAACTCTTGTAAAGCTTCTTTACCTATCCAGGATTGTTTCTTTTCTGACCTGTTATGTTCTGTCTGTGATTCTTCAGATTGGGTGGATCTATGGTTCTGTTACAGAAGATATTCTCACCGGTTTCAAAATGCATGCACGTGGTTGGAGGTCGATTTACTGTATGCCTAAACTCCCTGCATTCAAAGGATCTGCTCCAATTAATCTTTCTGATAGGTTGAACCAAGTGCTTAGGTGGGCTCTAGGTTCAATAGAGATTCTCTTTAGTAGACATTGTCCAATCTGGTATGGTTATGGAGGGAGACTGAAGTTTCTTGAGAGGTTTGCATATGTCAACACCACAATCTACCCAATCACATCAATTCCTCTCCTCATGTATTGCACCTTACCTGCCGTTTGTCTCTTCACCAACCAATTCATTATTCCTGAGGTTTGCTCTCTCTATCTTTAATCTTATTCATATCTCAATGGCCTAAGCAATGGTGTTCAAATTGTTGTAGATAAGTAACTTGGCAAGCATCTGGTTTCTTTCTCTCTTTCTTTCGATTTTCGCAACGGGTTTACTGGAAATGAGATGGAGTGGAGTGGGTATAGACGAGTGGTGGAGAAACGAGCAGTTTTGGGTCATTGGTGGTGTTTCAGCTCATTTGTTTGCAGTCGTTCAAGGTCTTCTCAAAGTATTAGCCGGTATAGACACCAACTTCACAGTCACATCAAAAGCCTCAGACGAAGATGGTGACTCAGCTGAGCTATACTTGATCAAATGGACAACACTTTTGATCCCACCAACGACTCTGCTCATCATAAACCTTGTAGGAGTGGTTGCAGGTATCTCTTACGCACTCAATAGTGGATATCAGACTTGGGGACCTCTTTTTGGTAAGCTCTTCTTTGCCTTTTGGGTGATTGTTCACTTATACCCGTTCCTCAAGGGTTTGATGGGTCGACAGAACCGGACTCCAACTGTTATTGTTGTCTGGTCGGTCCTACTTTCCTCAATCTTCTCCTTGTTGTGGATTCGAGTCGATCCGTTTACCTCTAGATTCATTGGACCGGACGTGAAGGAATGTGGATACAACTGTTGAGAGGATCGTCTTGGGCAACACACACACATCAAGTGTTGATATATTGTCGTGTAATCTTTTCATTCTCTTCCGTGTGCAGTTTTTTCTTTCTTTTCATTGCGTCAATACCAGTGTGCAGAATATCAATATGATTGTACAAGCAAGTCTTAGTGTCAAGCAAACGTTGTCTCTATGATGAAAAAACGCAAGCCTAGCTTTTGTAGTTGGTGTGTATAATTGAGAACATAGAGAGAAGAGATCCAATATGAATACGGTTTCACACGATTCAATTTCATATCAAGAAAGATGCACATCAACAGTGATTGTCATGAACCAGAACATTTATTTGGAATCAGAAAAGGTTTTTATTATCAAGACAAAATGGCTTCCGACCAAAGTCAAATAGTTGTAGTAGAGGGAGTGAGCTTCATGTTTCAGAACCTGTGCTCCAGTTTCTCCTGTTCCTGGAAGTGCTGAGCATACCTAGTTTCATTTGTGTTTTATGTATTCGAATAACGTTAATAAGCACGGAAAAGTGATGAGAGTGGAGAGACAAACTTTTAACTGATCTTTTCAGACAAAGCAACAAGGTTGTGTGAAAAAACATGAAAGCAAAACACCTCAAAGCCTACACAGTCTTGAGAAAAACAGCTAGATCGAAGAACAATCATACAATCACCAGGTCTATGATATCGATGGAGAAGAGAGAGGAGAGAGGAGAGAGAGCGTTACCAGTAGGTTCCGAGGACAGGAGTGACAAGGAGAGTGGCGCTGATCCAATTCTCAGAGACTTTGTGGTGGATCTTCTCAGGGAGACCCTTCCAAAGTCCGGTCATTATCTTTTGCTGAAACGGCGAAAGCGCGTAAACCACCGCCTTCAACTTCACCGGCTGCTTCCCCATTTGTTTTTTCTTCTCTTCTTCCGACAATCTCCAACAATTCACCTGAACTAAACCTAAAAATAAACAAATCGGTTACAATTACGATTTTGGTTCGTTTTAATTCGATTCGGTTTACTTCTCTGATGATACCATCTCTTTTTACTTCTTCCGGGTTCCAACAATCCCAACAATTCACCTGAATTAAACCTAAAATAAATGAACCGGTTACAACTACGATTTTGGTTCGGTTCAAATGCGATTTTAGTTTGTTTTGATTCGATTCGGTTTAGTACAAACCGAATCGGTTAATCGCCAGTACGTCTCTGATGATTTATTACCAGCACTTATTTCAAAGGCGTACCCTTTTGAGGATTAAGACGATCGAATCAACCGAAGAAGACGATGAAGATCTTCCACGTTCCTTGTCTAGAAGATAACTACGCCTACCTGTGAGTGCTTTCGTAATCCAATTTTATTCCTCGTTTTCTGATTCGGCTCATCATCAAGTTTCTCGATTTGACAGGATAATCGATGAGAGCACCGGAGACGCGGCGGTTGTGGATCCAGTTGATCCGGAGAAGGTGATTCTGTCGGCTGAGCATCACAGTGCCAATATCAAGTTCGTACTCACCACGCATCATCACTGGTAACTCTCTCACTTCACTCTGTTTTACATAAAGTCGGTAACTTTATCATCTTTGAGATTCTGTTGGTTCCCAATTAGCTCAAGGAGTTAAGTACGAAAATCTCTCAGCTTTCTGATAAGTCTTGGTCATGAACTGGAGTTTGTAGCTAAAGTTTCATTTTTTACCTGTCATGGGTTGATGTTTTCCTTGGAAGGGATCATGCTGGTGGCAACGAGAAGATGAAGCAGTTGGTGCCTGGAATCAAAGTATATGGAGGTTCTCTGGATAAGGTCAAGGGATGCACTGATATGGTGGATAATGGTGACACCTTGTCTTTGGGTCATGATGTTAACATCTTAGCTCTTCACACCCCTTGGTATGTTTGCTTCTTCTTTTTTATGAACTTTGACTCTGCCGTTCTGCTCTTGTTATCCTTCTGATATGCTGTTGCTGCATGTTTCAGTCACACCAAGGGTCACATTAGTTACTATGTCACTGGCAAAGATGGAGAAAACCCAGCTGTGTTCACTGGAGATACACTTGTAAGTGTGTGGTTTGCTCTTGTTCCTCCATGAATATCAATAACACATCTTACCATTGATGCTATATTTTTCTCTGTTAATGACTCCGTATAAACACTGTGTTTACTTGGATGCTATACACAGTTCGTTGCTGGGTGTGGGAAGTTTTTCGAAGGGACAGCTGAACAGATGCACCAGTCCTTGTGTGTGACTCTGGCTTCATTACCTAAACCGACCCAGGTTTACTGCGGCCACGAGGTAACAACAAAACAACAGCTTTATAATATCATCGTCTTTTGATCAGTTCTTGACTCATGAAATGAATGTCTCTATAAACCCTTATATATATTCTTATGATTCCTTAGTACACCGTGAAGAATTTGGAATTTGCTTTAACTGTGGAACCAAACAACGAGAAGATACAGCAGAAGCTATCATGGGCCCGTCAACAGCGCCAAGCAAATCTTCCCACAATCCCTTCAACACTAGAGGAAGAACTCGAAACAAACCCGTTTATGCGCGTTACTAATCCTGAGATACAGGTCACTATCACATTCTTCAACAATGCTAAATTACTTGCTCTTGGCTTGTGTATTCAAATTTTTGTCAAGTTATCACTTTACTATAGCTGATATCGATCTTTTGGACTCGTGAATGTGTTATTTCTACAGGAGAAACTTGGTTGCAGATCACCGATCGATACTCTCAGAGAAATCAGGAACAAGAAGGATCAGTGGAGGGGCTGAGAATTGTAGAGCTTCTTGCTTAAATGCTTTTCGTGTGATGTGGTGAAACTTTGATGTTCATACCACTGTGTGAAACTTGTAACCGGTCTGGTAAACCAAAATCGGACCGACCTGTAATGCGTGTACCCCTCTCTGTTTCCAGTTTCTTGTGGTTTATAATAAATGAACACTGCCTTTGTTCTCTTTGACAAAAATAATAAAGATTATGGATGAAAAATAATTGTCCCGTATTCTAGCCACGTGGCAACGAACCGGAGGTGAGAGTGACGTTACGGTCCTTCTTCTTCGTCCAATAGATTGAAACTAAGAGCTGATACAAGAACTTTACAAGTTTTTTTTATTATTATTTAAAGAAACGGAGCATGGAAACATAACTCAAACTTTTGTACTTTACTTTATCATCATCATCTGTCTGATAAGTACGAGCCAACAATGAATTTATCAAACACCACAAGCATCTTCTTCTTACACCAACCAAAGCAGAGTGTCATAACTTTCTCTTCCTTATCCTTCAATGCAAAGCTTAGATTAGATTCCTCTAGAAACAATTTTCAAATGTCTTGTTTAATTTCCGGCCAATCATTTCGCCGTCCGGCTAGACGTTTCATCGTCTCCAATGCTGCTTCTTCCCCTTCCCTCTCTGGCTCCCCAGGTCTAACCTCAACACATAAATATTGTTCCCTGCTGCTTTCTTCTGCCTTCTTCCCATAGTTTCTCAGTTAAAATCTGATAGAAGCAGGTCTTAATTATAGTTTGCGTTGATGAATAGCTCTGTGTTCTTGCCCTTGCCTAAAAGATTCAGGCATTATGCTAAATTTGAAGCATTTGGGTTTATAGATTGGATTGATGAATATCTCTGTGTTTTGTCCCCTAAAGCTATACTACTTTAGATGATTAATCTTCCTGATTAAAATTAAAGTCATAAATTTTCAGATCAATTTCTTGATGGTGGAGCCCAGACCAAAGAGGAGACAATAACTGAAACAGAACAGGATCCATTGAACTTAGCTGATCCAGACAGCTGTTTCTGTGAGTTTCAAGGTGTTAACATACACCACAAAGTGTTTGATCCACACACACTCTCCGATGATGTTCCCATCACAAGCGTCGATGCTCAAGGAACCCCAAAAGTCGAGTTCCCAATGATTCTATTGCACGGCTTTGGCGCTTCTGTGTTCTCCTGGAACAGAGTTATGAAGCCTTTAGCTAGGCTTGTCCGTTCAAAAGTTCTCGCCTTTGATAGACCCGCATTTGGATTGACTTCTCGGATCCTTCACCCATTTAGTGGTGTAACCAATGATGCAAAACCATTGAATCCGTACTCCATGGTGTACTCCGTGCTAACCACATTGTATTTTATAGATTTTCTTGCTGCCGAGAAGGCAATTCTTGTAGGGTAAGTTAGTACGTTGCATTTCTTCTTATAGTGCCACCAAAAGCTGATGTTGTTTAACTTTTTCGTATGTTGTAGGCATTCTGCAGGTTGCCTTGTAGCTGTAGATTCTTACTTTGAAGCTCCCGAGCGTGTTGCTGCACTCATTCTCGTAGCCCCAGCTATATTCGCTCCTCGTCCCGTGAACACACCAGCTGCTGGAGATAACCGTGGCGAAAAAGCTCCCACTAGCAAGTTTCTAGGGACTTTAGTTGAGTTAAGCAAAGTCATTATAAGAGCAATTTCAAGAGCTTTAACAGGAATGGCGAGTATGCTGAGTTCTCTCTACAAGAAAGCTTTAGCAGCTTTCCTCAGATCCTCTCTTGGAGTCATGCTGGTACCATCTCATTTCCATGGTTCTAGAGAACCTCAAAAGGTTCTTACTTGATGTGCTTAGAGTGATGTTTTTTTTTGTCATTAGGTGAGAATGGCAATCAATAAGTTCGGAGTAACAGCTGTTAGAAACGCTTGGTATGACTCAAAACAAGTGACGGATCATGTCGTTCAGGGCTATACAAAGGTGATGTTCCTATGCTTCTCCAGTTTGTTTATTTCTTGTTGCATTGGCATGTTGTTAAATGTTGGAAACTGTGTGAAAAAACAGCCTCTAAAAGCCAAGGGATGGGACAAAGCTCTGGTGGAATTCACGGTGGCTACATTAACGGATAACAATGGCTCAGAGAAGAAACCTCCATTGTCGAAAAGGTTTCAAGAAATCAAATGCCCTGGTAACATCTCTGACTCTGTTCAACAAACCTGCAATTTTCATTTGACCAAATGTTTTCTCATTAACATGATGACACCTCCTCCATGTTGGTGATAGTTCTGATTGTTACTGGGGACACGGACCGGATTGTGCCAGCATGGAACGCAGAGAGGCTGTCACGAGCCATCCCTGGATCGGTGTTCGAAGTGATTAAGAAATGTGGTCATCTTCCTCAAGAGGAAAAGCCAGATGAGTTCATATCTGTTGTTGCAAAGTTTCTAGGGGATGTTTTTGGAGGGTCACAACAACAGCAACCAGTGGACTTGAAGTTCCAAGGCATTGTGTCTAGAAATGTAACGTAGGCTCAAACAATATAAAATGTAACCCTTTGCCTTTCCATCATGAGGTTCACAATTGTCACAAAATCGGAACAAACCGAATATCCACCTCACCGTAAGTACCAATAAAATTAGGACAAAGAAAAAGAGACAGAAGATATGCCCCCTAGCTATATGCGTCCTAAGAAGTTCATGTTGGATCTGTCAAATGCACTTTTGTTTTCTAAAATAAGCTCAGAATGGTCACCATAGTAAATGTATAGAATAAGATCACCCGAAGGAAAATGGAACTACCTTCGCACGGGTCTCTTGAGTAGTGGTTTCTTGGATGTACTTTGCTTTGGGATGGTTTCTATTACTTGTATCGTTCTCTGTCTTTTGGCTGTTGAAAACAAAACAAATGGGAATCAAGAATGTATCGAAAAGAGTGGACATACTAAAAATCCCTTTTGAAGAGAAGGACAAACCTTGATCATGTTGTTGGTAGCTCTCTTGGAGTTTCCGCTTTGCAAACTCAAACTTTGCGTCTGGATCCATAGCTTTGAGTTTCTTATAGCAACAAAAACAACGACAATTGCTATAAGAACCTAAAAAGAATCAAACTTTCAAGCTTTGTTAACCCACAAACTCACATCTTGTTGTGATCCAACAAGTTTCCGCCTCTGCTCAGCAATAACAATCTGTTTTCTTTGAATAGCATGTAACGTTTGTTCTCTACTTTGCTTTGTTTGTCTTTTATGCTCATCAAAGAGGGTGGTTGAGTGCTTCATAGGTCTAACATCAACTTCTTCTCTCCTTGTCTGTTGAATCTTATTGTACCTCCTAACCACATTAGCTTCATGTGTACCCTCGGGTCTCCTCATCGTGCTACTTTGCGATTTTCTTTTAGGCTCCTCATCTGAAAACATCACAAGGGATATTAGGAAGAGTTTTAGAGCAGAGAAAAGAATACCAAAGAGTATACTAACTCACTTCCATCACAGTCCAAACCATCTAAGATCTTCAAGTAGTCCAATACATTAGGAAATAAAGACGGAAAAAGAAACTTGTCAGGATAACATCTGATTTATTCCCAAAAGAAAATATGACGGGAGGGAAAGATATGTTTACAGACCTGAGAGAGTTCAAATCCAGTAGGTTCAGGAGCAAAAAAATCTAAATCATGCGGAGGAGAAGGAAAGGCTTCCGCTTCATCAACTACCGAATAATTTGCAGACTCTGGCGTCCCTTCATCACCTGCACAAGCCAAGTATTGTGAACCTTTGACAAAAAAGCTCCTCGCAGTAACATAGGAACATGTGAGAACAAAGCTATTACCAGCAATTTCATTCGTGCTGTTCATCCATTGGTCCACCAGCTCCTTCCACTCTCTGAGCATCCCATACATAAAAAAAGCACATTACTTATATTCGAGGGGACATAAAGTGAGAAAGAACAAATGTTTTAAGCAATTCAAAGCAGCTCCTTAATGACCAAACGAATGCACATCGCAAATGAGAGACTATAAACACACAAAAGAAAGCATAAACTCATACTCGAAGAGAGTCTTTGCAAGTTCCCTAATCTTATCAGAACCATGTCTCTGCAAGCCATTAACAGCCTTTCCAATTTCAGTATCCTGCAAGAACGCAAATCCTTCAATCAAAACAGCAGATTCAACAACCAAATCATATACATTACCAAAAACAAACCTTGAGAAGGTCCACACTCAGAGACATGGACTCAAGCTTCCTCAGGGAATGGAGTAACACAGAATTTGACTGCAAACAAATAAATATCAGAATCACTCCTCCAAAACAAACTCTAATTGTAATACAAGCAAAAAGAGACCAGAAACCTCTTCTTCTTTATTCAACAAAATATCTTTGATCCTCATGACCTCATCAACAATCTGATTATTGTTCAGTTTGGTCTCATCTTCTTCATCACCCCCAGAATCATCCCTATCATTCAGTTTGGCCACGTGGCCACATCCGATGCAGCGGCTGACATTAGAAGAGAATAGAACCTGGGCGATTCCGTCTCTCCTGGA
Source organism: Sinapis alba (assembly GCA_012274485.2). Classification (NCBI taxonomy): domain Eukaryota; kingdom Viridiplantae; phylum Streptophyta; class Magnoliopsida; order Brassicales; family Brassicaceae; genus Sinapis; species Sinapis alba. Next base: position 115,390 of record MU106453.1, read on the forward strand.
TTTGAACTCCTTTGGGAAATCAGCTGCAGCCACGATGATAGCGTGATTGATGATCTCGAATATATCAGAATCACCTCGCCGGAAATAGTCTCTCCAATTATCCAAAGAGTCCGATGGTTTCATCTCGTCGTCGATTCCGAAATCAAGTTTTCTATAAAATCTTCTCAGGAATCTATTGACATGAAATTGAAAAATCAATCAGAGAAACATTCTCATCAATATATATAAAAAGAGATTCGAACACGCCTTACCGATCAAAATAATTGATATGGATGATTGATGATCACAGCATCGGTTTAGTATTTTCTGTAGCGTTTTCTTTTTTCCCTTTTCCCTCCACTGTCATTTATTTTCCAATCCACTGTTTACCTTCTTTTTTTTTTTTTTTTGTCAACATTATACTGTTTACCTTATTTATTCAGCAAGATATCACCCAACTAAATAAATTAACTTTTTCATATGTCATCTTTTAATTTGGACCATTTCTTAGAAAGTATATTAAATTACATAGTTTAATTAGAATATCTTTCAATATCTTTATCTTTTTATTTTTTATTCAAAATGCAAATTAATAACTTTTTATAAAGTCTACCAAAATCTTGGAAAATCTTTTTAGAATGGTCAAATTCTAGTTACTTTATTAAAATGACACATAAGAATAAAGAATAAGACAGTTGTAGTTGGAAAAAAACAATTAAGAGAGTTGACACATGTCCTCTAACTAATATGTGAAATATCTTTGAATACTAAACAATTGTATACTATACTGAGCTTAATATTAATTGTAAACTATATTAATTTTATAAACAATTCAGTTATTTGAAATACTATTGATCAAATATCTATAATTAACAAAAACATAAATGTATTTATTTTTATTTTTAATTTGTGAGAAAATATCTAAATGGCATTTTTAATAAATTAACAGAGGAAATATTATTTAGCATTTTCTAGAAATGCAAAACAAATTTGGTTGAATAGTAAAAAGGTAAAAGTATTTACCGTTTGAGTGCAACTTTGGCCATCGATCATCAAAGACCAATATTTTTAGCTGTTTATAAATCTTGAAAAACAAATATGTGACAAAATTTTAATACTTTCTCATTTTCAAAGAGATCCATGTGCTTTAAAATTTCAAAAATATATTGAACTAGAGTAAGTCCGCGCTTCGCGCGGTTATTTATTATTTATAAAATATAATATTTGATATTTTTGTACTTAAAATTATAAGTATATTTGGTTAAAAATACAAATATAAAAAAAAATTCTTTTAATTCTTTACTTTTTATATTAGATTCTGAAAACAACTTATATTGAAAACAAAAAAAAAACTTCAAAACTACTTATATATTTAAACAGATAAAATTTAGATGTTTATAAAAATTTAAATGTTTATAAAATCATAAAATATGTTAAGGAAAATGAAAATAGTTATGTCTCATTTCACATAATTCATTTGTTTTTCTATATATTAAATTATTTCTTAAAACCTAGCAAGTGTTACATGATACAGTTTTCTTTTTTATGCGGACTTAGTCAATTCCATAGTTTACTTAGGTGTGTGTCGGTTATCAAAATATGAGAAATATATTATTTTGCATGCAAACTAATAGTTAAGTTACATATCAAATTGAAAAGCATATAATACATATGTAGGTGAGATAATTCGATAATTCAGAGAAGTGTTAGTTATCCTCTATACTCTTTTATTTTATTTTAATTTTTTTTGAACATATGATACATAATATTAAAATAATCAATTTTTTATTAGTCCATTTTATTTGTGCAATAATACTAATGAGTAGTTTCAAAAAAATCAAACAACAATCATCGATTTGGAAAAGGTTAAATATACATATAGAGCAAAAAATAAAATGTAATTAATTACTTTGAATTATTTCATGCCGAACATATTTTTATGCTATATAGGTAAGTGAGTGTCACTGTTATACAAACAATATAGTGTTATGAAAATTGTGTTAAAAAAAAGAAAGAAAGAAAGAAAAACATGTTTGCCTACGTAATATTAATTTCAATAGAAAAGACTCAACATAAAATTTCATACATTCAAAGATTAAACAAAGACATGTGAATAATCACACAACTCTAAATCCAAATCTAGTCTAATCAAAGGGACCTAAACAAACTAAATCATCATCACATGTGTTAACTTTTTCCTCCTATGGACCAGTCGGGGCTGAAAGTAAACTGAAGTAAAATTAATCAAACCATCAGAAGATTGTTAGAAACCGTTTATTCATGGTTTGGTCAAAAGCTAATAAGAGTCCTTTCCTTTATAAGGTATATCCTGCAATTTAAATCACGGTTGACAATGGAGGGTGTCAGTAAACCGGTAGGTATGGCCACGGCGACATAAACAAAATCGGTCTCTGCTGACCAACTATCTATCATCTGTTTTGTGTACTGTCAAAAATATTCCAAATTCAGTTTTTTTTTGTCTTCCAATAAAGATTTTTTGAATAATGGCTCTAGTAGCAAACATGTAGACCATTTGGAGTACAATAAATTTATTTGGACCAAGCTGTGGATGTTGTTCAGCGAATGCTGCTCCCATCTACCAATTTCACTTTTTTTTTGTGAATCAGAAATATGAAAACAAACACTTTAAACTTCATTCAAGGAGATTGAGGCCGTGTACCTGTTGGAGATGGATTGAAACTCTTTGCGTTGGGGTTTAGCGTAAATTACTGAATCAGACCTTAAGCTCATTAACAAATTCTAAAGAGTAAAATCAGACCTTTCATTAGATCACAATAATTTAGGCACAGCAAACAAAACCTTAGCATTTGGGTTGAGGGTGGAATTTTCTGAAGAATAACTAATGAGAACCAACAAATGAGATTGATCATAGTATTTGACGACTTGATGTTGGGGAAGTTGCATAGTTGAATTTCAGATCAAATAAACATAGGAGAGTCAGACAGTGACGGTGTTTGAAGCCATAAGCCGTCACCTGGTGATTAATCTTACCGTTACCAATAAATCTGAAAAGAAAAAGGAAGCTATTGTTTTTCATATCACTGGAGCTACCTTATCGTCAAGAAGAAGCAAACAGACTTTGACACTGGTGCTACGACCGGCTTTCAAGTCAGCAAGGAGGGCAGATGAGTTCGACATTCTCATCAAAGAAAGTTGTCTGGGTTGTAAGGAATGGAAGGATGATGTTCATGGGATGAAAACTAACCTTTTTATACACGGAGAATCACCGACTGAAATATCAGGCAGGTGAATTGAATGAGGAATCGCAGTAAAAGTGGGATGTAGGAGTTAAGATGGTCGTTAATGATAACGACTAAAAGCATCCCGTAACGATTGGAATTTCCAATACCCAGCGAAAAGAAATACAGACCAAAGGACACAAACAACAAATCGCTCAAGGGATTTGTCATAAGAAGTCATCTCCCATCACCTTCCAGAATCTTCATGGACGTTTATGAAACCAGAACCCGAAGAACCCTAGAAAACTAAGAATCAAATTGTTGAAGACGAAAACGTGTATCGTGTTTTAGGTAATGGGTTCGACCAGTCATTAAAAAGTTAGTAAGTCCATTTATAACGATTCGTAAAGCCCACATATGAAGATCTAACGCATGGAATATTTTTTTTTTGAACATGACATGTGTCAAGTTCTTGTTTCCCTATTTATCTAGGTGGTACTCTAAGAAGAGAGTAAAGTTGTTCTTTATAGTATTAGATGCTAAATTGTAAATTTTAAATCAATAATTAATTTAAAATAATATATTGATAATCAAAGTTTACTATGTTTTATTAATATGTGTAAATTTTTTATAACATACTCCATCCGTTTTATATTACTTGTCGTTCTAGGTTTATGCACACATATTAAGAAAACATATGATTTTGTATATTTCCAAAATAAAAACACAATTACTTATACACATAACCATATTTCAATCAATAAAAAAATAAAGTAGAGAATTTTATTAATAAATTTTTCATTGAAACTCTAAAACGACACTTATTTTGAAATGAAAAATTTTCCCTACAACAAAAAGTAATATGAAACGGAGGGAGTATATCCTTTGAAATAGAGTGGAGAATTTTATTAATAAATTTTGCATTGAAACTCTAAAACGACACTTATTTTGAAATGAAATTTTTTCCCTACAACGAAAAGTAATATAAAACGGAGGAGTATATCCTTTGAAATAGATAGAGTATTAAATATGAGTCATGACAAGTTATATACTTATATGTAGTTTAGAGAGATGTCATTTTTAATCAGAAAAAAATACCTTAGAATAACAATAAAAAAGTTGTTGTCATAAAAATAGCAGACAAAAAAAATAATTTACGGTTAATGGGTGGAGTTTTAGGGTTAGGATTTCAAATTTTTAAAAATAAAAAAATAAAAAATTAAAATTTTAAAATATAAAAAATATAAAATTATTTTTATCATTTTAATGTTATTTTTATGACAAAAACTTAAAACAATAATATTTAAGAGAATTGTCCATCTGTACAAACTATCTTGTCACCTTTACAAATTAACCCAAAACCAATTGTATTTCAGTGTACAGTATAATCGCTAAACCCAAAACCAATTGTATTTCAGTGTACAGTATAATCGCTAAACCCAAACCACTAAATTTTAAACACTCACCCCTAATCAAATAATCATTACCCATAAACCCCCAAACTCTATAAATATACACAACTATATATACCATATATATAATATAGTAACGTCGTTTTATTATCCGGCTAACTTCCACAAATGGTTATTCTCTAAAAGATAGATCTGATTCTAAAGTACGAACATTCATTTGGTTGTTAAATAACCATTTATCAACCTTAGTATCCATATAGAGAAATATTTTATCCGGTTAAAATCTGCGTTTCATCGTTTAAGGACAATGAAGGTAAAGTTTAGACCAAAAGGCCTACACCCGTAACCCCTAACAAATTTTATATCTCTATAACTTTTAGACTCACTAACTTTTAATACCCTCTCTTTTCATTGAAACCCATTAACGTAATAATTGAATAACATTTGATACAAATAAACGTTCAACTCTAAACCCAAAACCAATGGATAACTCAATGTACAGTGTAATCGCTAAACCCAAACCACTAAATTTTAAACACTCACCCCATAATCAAATAACCATTACCCATATACACCAAACTCTAAAAATATACCCAACTATATATACCATATATATAATATAGTAACGTCGTTTTATTATCCGGCTAACTTCTACAAATGGTTATTCTCTAAAAAGATAGATCCGATTCTAAACTATGAACAT